>PVIW01005840.1:0-65511 GCA_004026585.1 Noctilio leporinus | reverse complement strand
CCTTATCCACTGTGCTACAAGGCAGGGCAGTTTGTTGTCTTTTTAATGTTCATTATTTTGATCCTCTTTTTCTTAAATAAGTCCTGTTAACATTTCATCTAATAAGGGCTTGGTGATGATGAACTCCTTTAGCTTTACCTTGTCTGGGAAGCACTTTATCTGCATTTCCATTCTGAATGATAGCTCTGCTGGATAGAGTCATTTTGGTTGTAGGTCCTTGCTTTTCATTACTTTGAATACCTCTTTCCAGGCCCTTCTTGCCTGCAATGTTTCTTTTGAGAAATCAGAAGAAATAATAACAGTTTATTCTATTATTATAGAAGAAATCCTAAGATAAGATCTTAACATAAAGTTGTATGGGCACTCATTTGTCGGTGACTCTCCTTTTCTCTTGCTGCTTTTAAGATTCGCTCTTTAAGTTCTGGCTATGCCCAGCCTTCCCATCACCCCTACTGAGGTGCCCAGCGTGAACTAAGGTCATTTGATTAAATCTTGCACCATGGCCTAGCTTCCAGCTGAGTGACCCTAGTTCACACTATTTGGAGCAGGAGAATGACAAGCCAAACTCTGTCTGAATTTCTGATCCACAATACTGCAACATATAATAAAATTACTGTTTTAAGCCACACACACAAAAAGGATTCTCTCTTTATCTTTAACCCTTGGCATTTTAATTATGATGTGTCTTGGTGTGATTCTCCTTGGGTCTACCTTGTTTGGGACTTTCTGTGCTTCCTGGACCTGTATGTCTATTTCCTTTGCCAAATTGGGGATGTTTTCCTTCATTATTTTTTCACATAAGTTTTCAATTTCTTGCACTTCCTCTCCTCCTTCTGGCACCCCCTCTGATTCGGATACTGGCACCTTTAAAGTTGTCCCAGAGGTTCCTATGACTCTCCTCATTTTTTCCAACTCTTATTTCCTCATTCTGCACTGGTTGATTGTTTAATTCTTCCTTGTGTTCCAAATAATTGATTTGGACCCCAGTTTCTTTCCCTTCACTCTTGGTTTCACATGGATTTGTCTTCATTTCACATAGCCTAGCCTTCCCTTCTTCCCTTCTGTGTTTGCTATATTGAAGCATATCTACCAAGTCTGTGAGCATCCTAATCACCAACGTTTTGAACTCTGCGTCTGTTAGGCTAGCTATCTCCTTGTCTATTAGGTCGGCTATCTCTTCGTTGCTCAGTTCTCCCACCGACACCTTGATCTGCTTCCTCTTTTGGGCCTGGCTTTTCTGTCCCCTCAGCTTGACAGCTTTCTGTGTTTGCCTCTGTGTCACATGTATTACATTTAAGGGGCGGAGCCTTAGGAATTCGTCAGCGTGGGGTGGCCTGTTTCACCATGTTGTGGCACTGTATGTAGGGGAGGGATCTTAAAGGAAACAGTGCCTCTTGCTTGTTCAGACCAGCAGTTTCTTCCTCTGCCCCACCCCCATTGGTTTTCACAGTCAGAAGCAATAATGCTCTATTTCTCTCTGGCGTTGGAAACATGGGCTGTGTGGTCTGGCCCCAGGATGACTTCCCAGGGTTAAATGTGTGACTGCACTTTCCACTGCAGCCTCAGCTCTGGTGCTGCTGCTTGCTCCCCCGGCTCCACCTCTCCTACCTGGCTAGCTAAGTATTTCTTTACTTCTTCATTTTTGCACGTCTATGTAGTTTGATTTTCTCAAATTTCTGAGCTGTTTTTATTTAGTTTTGAGGTAAATATTAATTTCTTCTAGTTGTGAGGGAAACACAGCATGTCTACCTATGCCTCAATCTTGGCTGGAAGGCCCTGATCCTCTCAGTGTGTGTGTGTTTTTTTCCCTTTTTCTTTTCCTCAGGTTGTCTCTGACCTAGGAGTAGCTTCAATCCTTTTAGAAAAGCAAAGAAAAATCTTGGTTGAATTCAGACTTGGAGATGCTGGTTACAAACAGAAGGCTAGTAGATACAGCATCTAAAGGGTTGCAAAAAGAATAACTGAAGGCAGCTATTAATAGTGAAGAAGACCCCCAAATTATAGGAGAAGAGGAAACTGCAGAAATTCTAGGTAAGATTCTGGGAGTTACTGGTTTCTAACAAGAACTTTCCCCGGGGCCAAGGATCCACACTTTTCACATTTCTCTTCCATATCAATCTTTCCAACTGTAGCAAAGATTTCTTTTTCAGCATCGCTCAACATGCTTCGAATCTTTGTCGAGACACATGCAAGTTTTAAAAGAACCATAAGAAGAAGTTTCTTTTGGCGCTTATCCTAGTTTGCCAGGAGGTTTCTTTTGAAAGATTTTTTTGCACGTGGTACATTTATTTGCCTATCCAGCCCGTCTCTTTCACACATACTTAATAGGCTTCCTTGGGCATCAGAAGAACACAGGACAGATGCACTCATCTTTATTGTGCCTGGTTTCCCAAACTACATGCTTAGTGCTTTTTAAATGTCTCGAAGTCAGATGTACAGACTCCACAGCCATTGGAGGTTAGCTCAGCCACCTCTCCCATACTGAGCAATGATGCTTTCATATCTTACTAATATCTCAATAGACTGTCCCCACCATGAAAGTGCTAGGAAATTTACCTATGTAATTTCTAAGCTTCCCAACAAAGTAGGTATCATTATTCCTACTAGGCAGAGAGGAAAATTGAGACTCAAAAGAAGGTAAGTGTCATTTAAAACTGCACAGCCTATAAGAGGCATATGAACTTAAATCTGACTGGCTCTTAAATCTTTGTTCTTTTCACTGTACATTTAGGTTCTCAAATCCCTTTTTCATGGGCCATTTGCTGAATAGGATCATTGATGTTCATTACTGTCAAGGCCCTGGACCTTTACATTGTCTCTTTTATAAAATTTCATTTCATTTCATCTTATTTATCCTCACCTGAGGACACTTTTTCATTGCTTTTAGAGACAAAGGAAGGGAGAGAAACATTGATGTGAGAGAGAAACATCAATGAGTTGCCTCCCATATGTGCTCTGACTGGGAATTGACCCCTTCCCCTGACCTTTTGGTGTATGGGGTGATGCTCCAACCAGCTGACCCACACATCCAGGGCTATATTGCCTCTTAAAGTTTCTGGAGCCATGTGTCCTTATCCAGACACAATTCTATAATTCAGTTGAATCTCCAGCTGAATATATTCTTTCAAAGAAGCAAAGACAGAGGAAAGTTTCAGGGGGGGAAAAGACCACCAGGAGTTAACTTTCCCAGGTGAGTACCTTATACAGAACTTGGGTTCATATCAAATATGCTATTTACAGACCACTTTGTCACATCAACTTAGGGCAAGATTAGAATCAGTAGTTCTTTCTATGCCCATCGAACTAGCACCTCTCCCTAAAACTTACTGCTTAGCCTGAGAAGATACCTCTGCAAATGAGTCAAGCTCCATGTGCACTCAGCTGCAGCCCTGAAAATCCATAGACTTTCTTGAGGTCCAGGAGGAATATGACTATGAAATCCATCCCTGTCAGATCCATCCCAAAAGTTAGTGGTGGCATGGCACAGAGATGAAGTGGGACTGCAGCATGAACCTACTAACTAGACTAGGGAAGCAAGATATGCCATTATAACAAATCAGAAAAAGGGCCATTTTCCATGTAGCTAGGCCTCATTTCTATGTTGTAGCCTGCAATGGCCTTTCCTTTGGCCCCATTCCCTTTGGCTCATTGCTTCTGTGTCTGAAACCCAGAAGGTGAACTAGGAACTTGGACATTGAGGTTGGGGACCCTATACCCATGGTTGAGTTAGGGCCCTATATTTCCTTAATAACTGGAAGCATTCAGTCCAGAGTCTTCAACTTTTCAGCTACCAATTGTCTCTCAGGATGGTTTGAACGTAGACCTGCCTAGATGTAGAAAACTGAACTGGGTGACTGGCAATTGTAAAACGTCAGGTCATAGCAGCTAGTCCATAAATATGTTAGTTTTATTAGATTGATCTAAGTTTATTGAATTTAGTCTACTCATCAGTCAACTCCCTCACAAGAAGTCGCCAAGAGGCAGCCAATGGAGAGGGTTTCAGTAATCTGCTCTTCAAAGGCAGCATGTGTTTGGTTCATTACATGAGCAACCCTGCCCCCTACAGGTATTAGTCAAGTAAAACAGAGAGCTGCTAGCCCGGTTACCAGTGTTCATTTTATTTATGGCATGGGGTTCCATTACCTGAGAATTTTCTCAGTAATAGCAGAATAGGGTCATTCAAATCAGATTAAATAGCATTAATAGCCAGATTTCTGTTTATATAAATCCCACAAATCCAATTTCTTTGGGAAACATGGAAACCTAGAAGAGAAATCAAAAGCTTAGAGCATTGCGAGCCCTCTCCCAGGTACTGTGGACCTTGATTCCATGCACTTCTACCTGGTGATGGAAAGGAGCAAAGAGGGGTGTCTTCAGTGGTGTCGTGGAATATGTAGTGGCCCTAGAAGCAGATCTGTCTTCTAGCTCTGATTCTGTCACTTAGCGGTTACTTACGTTATAACCCTTCAGTTCCATGAGGAACTGGCCCCTGACTCATCTTTGACCCCATTTCAACACTGCTTTTTTTCCTCCAACTACTGAGCTGAGCTCATTTCCTGGAGCTGAAATGTTCTACTTCCTATTCAGTCAGGCCTCAGCTTCTGTCACCTCCTCAGAAAGGTATTCTCTGGTCACCCTACTCCATCTTAGTCATAATCGCACCACACATTTTGTTCATTCTTTCTTCTCAGCGTTTGATCGCTGTCTTAATTTGTATTTACAAGTGTATCATCTGTCTCTCCCTATACAAATGTAAGCTCCATGAAGGCAAGGGCATTTTCTTGTTCACCACTTATTCCCTACACCTGGAATGGTGCTTGGAATGTAGATTCTAATAAAACTTTCTTGGATAACCAATATTAGCAATAAGACCTGGACCATGTCACTTAACCTCTGATTTTATTTAGGTTATAAAATGCCAATATTCAATTGTCCCACAATTGTTGTTGTTTTTAATTATTTGAGTCTCATATAAGAGGGCAAATGAAAAGGTGGGTGTTCAACACATCTATTAATCTCAATCTATAACTATTGCTCCTCCTTCTCTTCTCTTTCAGGACCATGCTAGCACTTTACAACCTTTCAGTGGAATCAAATTGTGTATACAGTGCTGGTGATTGGAGGGTAGATGCAGTAAATCACAGTATGCTTTCTATTGGGTCCCACAGTACCTTTCTGGAACAGTTATAGGTAGATTATTTCAGTCATCCACAAGATTTCAGTCGGGAATCTAGCACACTCAAGTTTCTAGGCTAAAACGAATAAACTGGAGTTTTATTTATTTATAAAGATTTTATTTATTATTTTTAGAGAGAAGGAAAGGGAGAGAGGCAAACAGGGAGAGGGACATCAATGTACGGTTGTCTATCACCTGCCTCCAGCTACGGACCTGGCTGGATACCTGGCTTGCAACCTGGTTATATGCCCTGGCTGGGAATCGAACCAGCAACCTTTGGATTTGCAGGCCAGTGCCTTACCCATTAATGCCACCAGCCAGGGCTTAAACTGAAAATTTTTTTAAAAGATTTTCTTTCATTATTTTTAGAAAGAGGGGAAGGGAGAGAGGCAGAGAGGGAGAGAGACATCAATGTCTGGTGCCTTTCACGTGCCTCCAGCTACAGACCTGACTGGAGACCTGGCTTGCAACCTGGTTATGTGCCCTGGCTGGGGAATCGAACCGGTGACCTTTGGGTTCGCAGGCCGGCGCCCTAGCCACTGTGCTACCAGCCAGGGCTAAACTGAAATTTTATACAGGAAAAAAGGCCTAGGCTAGTCCTAGTTAATATATGCTGGCCAGTTAATGGATAAGATGTTCAAAATCAAATGCACCAGTAGTGTGAACTGAAGGGAACACCTTGGGGTGGAATGGAAAGAACTAGAAGGGCTTCTCCAGCTTTTTGTGCCAGGTGACTTTGACCTCAGACTTTTAAAAAATAACAGAAGAAGCCCAATTAGTGCCCATGTCTGTACAAAGGCTGTTAAATGTCTATACTAAAATGAAGCTTAAGAGCCCTGGCTTGTGGCATAGTGGATAAGGTGCAGGCCTGCAAACCCAAAAATCACTGGTTTGATTCCCCAGCCAGGGCACATAACCAGGTCTCCACCCAGGTCTCCAGCCATGTCTGTAGCTGGAGGCAGGTGAAAGGCAACCATATACTGATGTTTCTCTCCCTCTCTGCCTCTCTCCCTTCCCCTTTCTCTCTGAAAATAATGAATAAAATCTTTTTTAAATAAACAAAGCTTAAAATGTATTTCTATTTAATGGATTAGGCTAAAACATTTTCTTGTTTTAAAATGTAGGTAGTTCCCAAACATAGAGAAAAGGGACCTAGAGAAAACAGCATTATTAGGGAAGTTTCATTTTTCATTAGAGCAATAGGGCAGAATTCGGGTTTAGCTGTCAAGTTGGCCTCTGCTTCTTAGGAATAATCCTGTAACTTTGTGCTAACAGGGCCTCAGGTACTGTTTATTTTTTTCCTTCTCCTAAGGAAGGGCAGTGCCAAGACAAAACAGAATGGCTCTTCCTAAATTTTCACCTTTAATCTAGAAGGGCGGCACCCAATATTCTGGAAAAAGAGCTGGGTGACATGCTCCTCTGGCTTCTTTCAAGTAAGCAGATATACACACCAGAGATAGATGTGTCACCTATACTGGAAACCAACATTTATCCTATACTACTAAATGAGTTTTCAGATTCTTCAATGCAAACAAACAAACAAAAAACAACAACAAAAAACCCCCACAGAAAATGTTATGTTATATCCACAGAGAAAATACAAGAAAAGCCAAGCTAAATGAATCAGCTTTTTCCAAAACCTCAAATTCAAAGGCTCTTTCTTCACAGGAGTTAATATTTTACTCCATGTTGCCAAACAAAATTAACCCTTCAGCAGTAGCATCAGAGACTTGGTGTTGGGAAATGCTTGCTTTTGCAGGGGTTAAAGTCTGATCTGGTAGCTACATTCTCATGTCGTCAACCCGAGAGACTCATTTAAACATGTATGATCACTTGTCGTTGAACTACAATGTACAAACAGGTTATATATCCAGGTTAGCTCTTTCTGACAAAAGCTAGGGTTACTGAAATGTGGGAAGTTATTTATTTGTACAATTTTAACATAGCTGAACTGAGAGTCCACATAAAACACTAGATGTTTGTTCCTGCAAATAAATAAATTGTAACAAATGCTAGTAGCTGCTACATACTGCTACTTTTATAATGAGTTGCCCTAACTTTTAATCATGGGGCCCTCAACCAAGCTCTTTTGCTAATTTTTTAAAAACTATGGAACTTTTAATTTTTAAAAAATATTTCATTGAGAGAGGGGGGAACGGAGAGCGGCAGAGAGGGAGAGAAACATCAATGTATGGTTGCCTTTCACCTGCCTCCAGCTATGGACCTGGCTGGAGACCTGGCTTGCAACCTGGTTATGTGCCCTGGCTGGGAATCGAACCAGCCACCTTTGGGTTTGCAGGCCGGCACCTTATCCACTGTGCCACTTTTGCTAATTCTTAATAGTAAGATTTCAAGTTTGGATGGGGAATGTATTCTTTTACCCTCAAAGGGGGAAGGGAAAGAGTAGTTTTGTAAGCTTGGATAGACACTCTAAGCCACAGCTCCGTCACACAAAAGAATGATGCCTATTTACTTCTAGGGCAGTGGAAGTGAGCAGATAGGTGTGTATCTACAGGTGAACTTTTATTGCTGTTGAGGATTTGGAATGTGCATTATCCAAGATGATGTACTTTAACTGTAAAATGCCAGAGTTTTAAGACTCAGTATGAAAAAAGGATGTATCTCATTAATAATCCTTGTGTCAACGACATGTTAAAATATTTTGACCTTAAAATTAATTTCCCATGTATCTTTTTACCTTTTATAATGTGACTGCTTGAAATTTTAAAATTACATGCCTCACCTTATATTCCTGTTGGACAGTGCTATTCTACATTTGGTGCAGACAGGGGACCAAGTGTGATCTTTTTAACAAGTAGGTAGATCACAGCCACCAGCACTATCCACTGAGAAATCTAGCAGTACTTGGTGGGCTTCAGGTCCCGATTCTGTCAAAAGCAAGGGGAAGGGAAACCTGGCACCAGCACAATACTTACTTAGAACATAGTGGACGCCCTGGCTGGTAGCACAGTGGATAAGGTGCCGGCCTGCGAACCCAAAGGTCGCAGGTTCGACTCCCCAGCCAGGGCACATAGCCAGGTTGCAAACCAGGTCTCCAGTCAGGTCTGTGGCTGGAGGCAGGTGAAAAGCAACCATACATTGATGTCTCTCTCCCTCTCTGCCTCTCTCTCGTCCCCTTTCTGAAAATAATTAAATAGAATCTTTAAAAAAAATTTAAAAAAATAACATAATGGAACTTAATACACATTTATTTCCTATTAGCTGAGGAAATTCAGATGAGCCCTTGTTCTTCCGATTACTGCTCACTGTTCCTTTCAAATATCACTTGAAGGGGGATGGACAATGTGTATATATTTAAGGTTTTTGTAATATTTTATGAACCATTTTCACATCTCCTCACTGGTGTCTGCTACTTGCGAATAGCTTCTATCCTTCCTGTGCTTCAAATGTTGAATGAGGTGTGATAGCCTTTTCAAAATATTCTCCTCCATAGCCATTTACTCACTCTAAATCCTACTGAACCCGATTTGACATACTTTATTTGCAATTGCCTTTAAATAGTACATTCTTCTGAATATGCTGAAGGGTGGCAAATCTCTGTCCACTGAGAAAAACATTATTCTTGGAAACAGCCAAGATTAATCTCAAGGGTGACAATGTGAACATACTAAAGAGGGATGCGTCTCTGATGCTCATAAAATGGTTTCTAAAAGCAATTTTAAAACAATTTCCAAATATTTTCTAAGCAATGACATTTTTGGAATGCCTATTCCTGCCCAAGGCAACTTTAAAGGGTACTTACTTGGATGCCAATAAGCTGGTTGGCATACTAAAAAAAAATTTTTTTAAAGAAGCGGATTTTTCTCTAGTAAATGTTTTCAAATAGTCAAAACTGGGGCCAGGAACACATATGAGGGACTGAGACCATTGACATTAAAGGTTCCCAGAATCTACCCCAGCCTCCTTCCAAACTTTCAGAAAGGTAGTGTTAAGGTGTATTTGGTGATGCCCAAAGTGATTGACTGAAATTTATAATATGATCTTTAATTAATCCTCAGATTTTCCCTTTAAATTTTTCCTGGCAAACTAGCCAAAAGTAATGTTTAGCCTAAGAATCATACCTCGTAAGTAATTTAGTCTAGGGCTCAGGATAAATATTTAAAAAAATAGGAGGGGGGTCAGATAGTAGCGGGAATAAGAACATAATGAAACTAAGCTCCGGAATCATGAGATGTGCCTACACATACTGCCACCTGGAGAGTGAGGCTGGGCAACTACCGAATGCCTGTATCTTACTCAGTTGCATCATCTAAGACAGGGTGGTAAAATACATCTCAGAAATACTGAGGATGAAACAATTTGTAAAGTGCTTAATACAATACCTGGTAACAATCAGAAAAACACAGCCTTACATTTTAATGTTGCCTGAATTCAAGGACCCCAAAGAAATTGGGCCCTAGCTTTCACTTCCTTTTTTTTTTCAAATGACCATTGAGAATATAGTTTATAATTTGATTTATCAGATCCTCTGTTCTAGGTAATGGTCCTTTATCACTGAATATCCCTCAGCAGATGCCAGAATTAAGTATTGACTCTGTTGTCTAGAATGCCAACTTTTCAGTGGCCCTCTTGAATTTCAAAGAATCATGAATGGCATTGAAAGTAAAACCCTGGCAAGGCCATGATGTTGAGAATGGACCACACCAAAATTATCACCAGGATCTGGGTTATTATACCAATGACAGGGCTTTGTAGGAACCAGAAGAATTGACATTATAATAAAGCTTAGCAACAGCTAAATGAATACCAAGTGACAGGGGCACCCAGGTATCAGAATGCGAAGACCTACTTAGAAACAAGGACATTTTCATGGCTCAGGACATGTGCAAGAGGCTGGAGGGGGAAGACAAAAGCTGCATGAACATGCATGCATACCTAGGCAAGTTCTTGTATTTCAAGATCAAACAAGGGAGTGGTTAGGGCAATGGTGAAAATACAAGAAACAGTGAAGATGCACCTGGGTGAAATGTCATTTACACAAATGTTTCCAGTTGTATTGGAATATACTTTAATCTTTTATTTTGCTACTCCAAGATTAAGCCATATAATGGAAGTTCTACCCCATAAACCAGTAAGTGCCCACACCCATAGCAGCGAGGGAAATCACAATCAAGGTTGTACTGTTTATTTCCACTTGATTCTAAAAATCAAATCCGACAGCAATTTGGAACTGAACCTTTTTTCAAATCCCCCCTTTTAAGGAAAAGAACCCAAGGAGAGATGATCAAGCACAAATGATCACTTCATGCATTTTATTGATAGTCTATATTTTAAATCTGCAGTATGACATCTTACATAGGGAAAAAGCTTCTTCCTAAAAGATAACTATTATAATCAAACCAGCTTTAATATGATGACTTTTCAAGGTCTTGTTTTGCATTAAACAAGTTAATTTTTAGCAGGTGTAAAGCACTGTACAAAAAAAGGAAACTGGGTACATTCTTAAAATTTAATACAGGGCTTCCCAACCAGGAGTCTGCTGGCTAGATATCGGAGAAGGGTGTTATGTTCAGGTTTAAATGTAAAGAAAACGAGAAACCGGATAAAGCAAGCTAATCAAATTCAATTCACTTTGTGCTCCTTTCTGCTTTTTTTTTTTTTTGCAATCTCTCCCAGAGGTCAGGAAGCCCTGGTATAACAATCATTTTAGTCTTTACACAACATACATTTATGTGCTTCATGTCCCAAGACATAAAGGCAGCCTTTACTATTCCTCCTTCAAATCCTTTCAGGTTCTTCAGAACGCTTTCCTAGACTGCTGCCTAGTTCGTTATATAAACCCAAGTAAACATCTATACCAAAGCAGCTCTTCCTGGGAGAAGATAAAACAGGCACAGAGACATAACCAGGCCAATTTCGTACCTATTCAACTTGATACCTGATCACATGGCCCTACATCTTTAAAAGCAGCACCAGGGACAAGTGGACTTATCAAGAGGTAAAATCCAAACACTGGACAGTTAAAACACATACAAATCAATCAGTTAAAAGAATGTTAGCAAAGGGGCACTAAATAGTTAAGGCTGGGCAGCTGGTTCAACCATACCTTGGTATTGGAATAAATCTGCAAGATGAGGAACTAACAGAGGAACCCTGAAATTATCAGGCACAGTGGTATTATGTGGGGTTCGCTTTCACTGCATGTCTTTAAGAACATCACTCGGTCCAAGTGACTGACTAGGAAGCAGATTGTGGGTCTTTAGCAAAGAAATACTAATCAAAAACAAATACCTCACTGTAATTTTATTTCAGTGTTAGAGAATGTGCCTATTTCCTTCAAATTTGAGTTAAAACACCTATGTAGAAATGAAAATAATCATAAAACTGACAAACTGTTGTTACCCCTTACGAGTTCCAACACTTCAATACTAACTATTCTATGCTGTATTTTAGATACAAAATGTATTTACTTGATTATCAAGTGAGATCACCACTTGTTGGGAATATTAGATAATCTTTTTAGAAATATTCCAGTTAACTCAATTTCAGAATGCAAAAAATTTTAAAGTTGTTTTCATAGCTGTTTCTTAGCTGCTTATTAAAAATCTGATTTAAAAATAAGTTAAATACTAGTTCTTCGGACTTTGCACTTTAACTTTCCAAATAAAGCATGTTATGTTGATTTACATTTTCAAATATTTTTTCAAAAGCATACAATTTACTAAGTTAACTCAATGAATTACAACACTTACTGAATATTAAACATCCTGAAAAATTATACTAAGAAAGAAAACGCCTGGCACTTTAACATGTGCCTTCTCAATCTCTTGCATTACTAAGGTACAGAATACTTTAGAAAGTAGCAATCAGCATAGTTTTATAAGACAAGAATAAAAGTGCCCTGCAAACATGGCTTCTAAGTACTTAATGTTGATAATAAATTTGACAGGAAAGCCGGTAAGGTAAAACTTAAAAATTCAAATAAGGCAATTTACAAATATTCTTTTCTTCACAAAAGAACAAAGGGAGGCGGGGTGATTAAAAATATCCTCCATCTTTAAAAGTATCAACAACTACAAGGTGCCACTGTGTAAAATGGCCTTTTACGAGGCCTTTGCAACATTCCCTCCCTATCACATGGGTATTTTGGGAACTGACTGAAAGTCATGGCTGATGCTTGACCCACTTCATATGGACATGTGGGCAGCAGGTGGTGACATACAAAGCATATTAAGTGTTAACCCTTCAAAATTTTTTCGAGACACTGACACTACGAGAGAATACTTGGCACGGAAGGGACATGTTTTTCCAGGGGAAAAATTACTTGAGGTAACACTTAGAACCAGTTCCAATGGTCATGAGTTCAGAGATCTCATGTATATAAAATGGTACTTAACATTCTTGTTATTAACTGTACAATTCTTCCCTACACGCTGATACTAACGTGAACACTTTTCTCAATCCCCACCTGCATTAACCATTAACACCACTGAGGTATAACTAATGGGTTCTTTTTAGAGCAAATATTCCAAATTCACATGGCTCATCTTCTAGTGTTGCTACAGACCCAAAGACTGAAAACTTGAAACCTAGCTTGTTCAATTTTGATTTAGTACTAATAAATTGCAACCCTGTCAACTGCTTGGAGTTAAAACAACATAACACCTCAAATATTTCAGACTAGTAGAAATCCAGTTTTTAGTACTTTTCCCTATGCTTTGAACAATGTAAACTCCCAGTATTTTTCTCATTCCTATTACTGCATGAAGTTCCAGGACAGAACCTTTCTTTAATAAAGAAAAAGTGCAAAGATACAGAACGAAATGTAAAGTCTTTTGCAAGAAAATGCTCCCTCAAGGGAATAGGTGGTTCAGATGCTGGTAGAAAATAGATCTTTCTTTGTCATTGTCTGTCTGACACCTACAAATGATCTTGCCTTCAATGTCCACTAATAAGTACATATTAGTCATGGATCTTGCAAAAAGAAGGAAGTAGCAAATTCTACTAAAATATTTGTATCCATTCTCCACAATCCAATGGAAATTAATGAGTGCTATTGAAAAAGGTGTCCACATGCACATGCCCAGTATGTGCATTCTACCAAGGGCTAAAAACTTAAAATTCTATTTCCAGTGTTTATGAATAAGTTCAGTATCTACATTCATAACCAGAATTCTGCATGAGTTACTTTATACTTTAATACTTCACAAATGAATAATACATCTTGGGAGGTTAGGGAGGTACCTGTTGCCCGTCCTTTTTATGCTTCGAATGAGCTGTAGTTGCTTTAAAACTATATATAAAATGAACACCCCTAGAATAATGAGACATTTTATACCAAGAAGAAAATGGGTTTGTTTTTAGCCAATCAGGAGTACCCTGCAGATCTGAAAACCATAATTACACCCTTAGAAAAGGAGACAAGGAGGCTCACAAATATAAAGGAATCCTGACTATTACATGGACAATTTTTTTAAAAAGATAAAATGTATTATATAAGCGCCATAAACAGTGATTTTTGCTTATATTAAAAAAAATAAGTGAAGCTTTGTTTGAACAATTCCTTGCAAGAGCAGTACATATCCTTAGCAAACAACTACCATATTTACAAGTAATTTCCTTGATACTTAGGTAGGACTGAAAGTGAGAGGAAAACATGAAAAGTATGAGCTTTCAAATAATGTTTCCAGCTAATTGATAGCAGTTGGTAGCAGGTAAGGTAGCCAGACAGTTCCTAAAGCAGACTTGTTTATTGTGTTGAGTATGTGATTATTCCTCAGTAGTCAGCTCACTTTGTTAAAGGCCAAGGATGTGTTCAATTCCTCTTCGGACCCATTAGCTTTTCCCAGAAAAACAAACACAGTCCTCCACTGCCAGACTAATCCTAACCCCAACCAGCCTCAAAAGAGAAATTCAGCAAGAATACTGGGGTTCTTCATAAACCTGTGGTTGACTGCTAAGGAAACTAAACATAAAGTGCATGTCCCATAGATCATAAGCCAAGCGGTCTCATCTTCAAGTATGGGCAGCACAATTTTCATCTGAACTTCAAATAACCCAACACAACTCACTTCCTACAAAGGATAAAAATCTCTTAATTATTCAACTGGTCTCTAAATGTGAAATGTTAAGTCTGTGTGAGAGATACAGCAATGAAATATTAACAAGTGTGCACTAGTACCTTAAATGACGAATCTCGAAAATAATGCAAATTCGAGATTCTCCTATTAGTACACACATCTGTACCAATTCTTGCACTAAAAAGTGGTTTATGGTCTCCTTCCTCCACCTTCTTCTTTGAGGAGCAGACTTGTAAAAACAATGTAAATGATGCTAGGTGGTGGTGTTTTTCTTAAACCGAAGTTCTGCCAAATTTGTTGATCTACTTCATCTGCTCCAGTAGAATACATAACTGTCTTCATGAAAAGTTTTAAAATGCTTCCAGAGTAGTTTTCATTTCTCCTCCAGTCTTTCATTTCCTGCCTAAATCCAAGTTAAAATACACAATCTCCATTGGTCTTCAGTGCAGTTCAGTCCTGCACCGTGACCTTTCCTTTGCACATCACAGTAGTTGTTCACATACATTAAATATTATAGATATGTTCTGCTCTTGACAGGTACACACTTACAAAAGCAGCTTTGTACTTTGTTTGGTGTGTACTTTTCTCTACTATGTTGGCTCACAAAAAGCAGTTTTTTTTCATTTCTATGCATGGTACTTTACAATTTTTAATGCATTATTACAACAGTGCATTGGAAAAGTACTGAGCCTCTATAAAATAGCTTTACATTTTTAAACAAATGAATGTGATTTTTTTCACTTACACAAGCATAGGCTTTTTTAATTATTTCCACAAGATAAATATCTCAATTAAACTATAAACTCACTCTAAAGTGTGCCACAGTGATGGGCTTAGGAGACAGTTGTACACTTAGAAGATCTAACCTTAGTGTTATTTACACTGACATGTCCAATATCACCTTACCTGAAAGGTGAACGAATGATACTCAGCATGGAGCTGAATTTGTGCCAACTAATAACTAGGAATGGTGTAGCTTTAAGAAACATGTACTGTAACTTAAGTCTTAAATTCCTAATTTCCTTAGCCCCTCTCTCTCCTATGGTGTGGGAAACTTGATGTGGGTAAGAGCCATTGCTAAGACAGATCTTTCAAGATTACAAAGGGAGAACTGATAAAACATATACAATAAATCATCAGTAAAATCAATTGCTGCTATTGAAATCAGATTTTATGCCCTAAAACACTGCTTTGTAAATATTTCCTTTTATTCTGGGACAAAAATTGGAGAAAGGACAATGATTCATTCAGAAAGCAAATACTTGATTCAGGTTGCACTCAAAAAGTGGACATAAAGCAAGTGATTCCTGTTTGCCCATCACTATACCAGGTACATAGCTGGGAGCTCAGACATTACACAACGCTTTCTCTGTTACCAGAAGCTAAGACTGCCCTGCGACAAATAGGACAAGTAGAATTCTCAGATAACCAGCGATCAATGCAGTGGACATGATACTCATGGGAACAAGGTAGTTTACGAAGTTTGTTGCCTTCTGTGTATTCTGTAATGCAAACACTACAGGTTTTTAATGCATCATTTTCACCAAAACTTCTCATTGCCAAGTTGTCAATCTGTTCTTTGGTGAGTCCTCTAGGTTGGTCATCATCATCCTCATTTAAGAGGAAAAACTGCGCCAGACTTAGGAAGGGCAAAGAGCCACTTTCATCAAACGTTACCGGGGCTCTGTGTCGACCCTCGCGCCTGGCACCTGATGATGAGCTTCCTTCATTGCTACCTTCAAACACCTCTGAGCTAGTCTCTGGACTTTCGCCACTGGAACTGGAACTAGGACTGGAACTGGAGCTTAAACTGGAACTCGAGCTGGAACCAGAGCCACTACCGCCACCAGAACCCCCTCTTCCATTCCGTGACTCAGCCCTTTCCACGTTTTGACTTGAGGCTGAGCCACTAGGCTCTGAATCACTATCACTGTACATAAAGTAGCTTAATTCACCAAAACCTGTCATTATTTGCCTCAACATGGTCTGAATCGCAACAGATGTAGTCTCACTTAAACCAGTATTTAAGATTCTACGAATTGGAATTCTGATGGTACTGACATAGGTTCTCACGCCTGCTCGCTCGGAACGGGAAAAGGTACGCCTAAAACCGCCTCGTTCGCTTTCGTAAGTGACAGTGTTGTTTGGCGTCTGAGACCTCGACCGAGTTCTGCTAGCTATGCTATCTCTCTGCCGGTATTCTCCAGGGCGGACTCTTCTGACTTGGAGATCAAGGACGATGGTTGGAGGTCTCTGTCCTGATCCTGCCGATTCCACATTACCAGCTGTGTCTGAAGAACCTGCTCCCTGCGAGGCATTTCTTATTCCGGAAGCTGCAAAGAGACCTCTACTTAGCAAGTCGGGTCCGCTTATTTGCTGTCTCAATGTCACGTGGTGCCGGGTTCTAGAACTTCCCTCAGTCTCATTTACCAAAGGATGCTCAAAAGTCTGAGATGAGATACTATGATGAGATCTTCGTGAAATTTCACTCACGGGATGCAGAGGTGACCGGCTCCTTTCAGCTCTTGCTCGGGTTCTCCTGTGGTCCGGGCTCCTGCTCCTTGCTCTTCTCTGCCCTCTAGTAGGTGGGGCTTCTCCCGTTTGCCCTTCAGTTGAATTCCGTTCTGATCTGGATGGCCTTGCAGAGGTTGACTCAGATCGTGGGGTTTCCACTTGCCTTTGGCTGCTGTTCTCCAGGTTTTCTCCACCGGAACGTCTTGCGGATGGCTCATTTTCATTATCTGGATTTTGACTTCCATTGTTACGGTTAACATTGATTTCTAAACTGAATCTGAAGTCACCACTGTTTGGATTAGTCCGGCTCACGGCTCTCCAAGATTGGTTTCCTCTTTGTCCACTTCTTGTCGTGTTTCCAGTTTGTCTGACAGAGTTAAGCCAGTCTATTATAGAGTCACCATTAGACACATCATCTGAAGATTCTCCTATTTAAAAAGAAGGGAGAAGAGAGGGAGAAAAAAGAACTACTAAAATTAGGACAATCATATAATAGTGCCCTGAAACTTTGTAGTAGGGAAAAAACACAGAGTCTGAACAGATTTCACATTTATAGATTTCTAGAAACTGAACTGCCTAAACCTGCAAGTAAAAGCATGAAAATTTCAATTTCAGTTGGAAAGAGCAAGCTAATCTAAGAAAAAGAAAATCTTCTTAGTATTCTTAAAGGGAACCTGAGGGAACTCTTGTTTTCAGTATTTCCTCATATATAGATAGAGCCTAGCACACCACTGTGGACAATCAAGAGACAATCTTTTAGCCCACTGTCAAAACACTCTTGTAATCTAACAAGTTAAATATCAGCTAAGGCATAGGGCTAGGATTTTAGTTCAAATTATATTTTTGTCTCATTTTCATTAGTCTGTAACATTTCTTCTAGGCTCTTAAGTGCTTCTGAAAATACAGGATGTTTTAAAATACAAGACTGCTGCAGCCATTGTATAAATCTAAACAAAGTTTACAGGTTTAACAGTGTCTGAATACTTTTTCATGTTACCAGGATTTTAAATTAACGTGTAATTGGAGATCAGACCACATGAATAGTCTGAACCCAGCACAGTACATATAATGGCACCCTAAAGACCACACTGTTACCGTAGCTTCTTTGGTTACATAGTGAAATTCTCTATTTCACAGAGAGAGAAGCATCAGGATGTTAGGATGTTTAGCTGTTATCCCTAGCTCCACCCTCTAGAAGCCAGTAACAAACCCTTAGTCATGACAACCAAAAATGTCTCCAGGCATGGTCAGTGTTCCATAAGGGACAAGAAATGAGAGTCTGAGAATACACCATTTCTTTATGCTTGTGAGGAACTCACATGCTTATAAAGAAGGAATAATAGGCCATTTCTCATTATGTCCCAATTAACATAAATAATCAAAAGGTGGAGCAGGAAAAAAAAAAAAAAAAACTCCAAAACATGTTCACATTCTAACCAAGGATCAAGAAAATGCCATTTCTCTTTTTTTATGAGCAGTTACTTGGAACTAAATTAATTTATGCCATTTCTAGATCATCTTTGGCTGACATGTAGTCTTATGAAATTCTTTATCCATTCCACCCTCTACCCATACCCAGCAAAGCGAAATATACCTCGATTTTCATCTGAGTTTTGTGGTGGCGGGCCCTCTTTAATTTGTTGTAGTCTTCTCAGTAACTCTTCCTCAGTACTTTCACCTGAAAATGGTTTAAAATATGTGCCATATTACAAATAAAAACCAATGACTCTTACCCACTTGGGATGAAAACCAACAAATAGGGAACCTGGGTAAAATTCATTTCTTTGGGAGCATGATATTACAACTTTTATTCTTACAAATTTCTTTCTAGTTTACTACATGCATTTGCATGTAATACCTCCTTTAGAATTGCAACTCTGGGAGGTAGATATTACTATATGTATTTTAAACAAGGAAATAGAGACTAAGAGACTCGCATATTAACAGACGGCAGGCTCAGAATCAGAATTAGGCATTCTGATTCCTATCTGGCACTGTTGATTCAAAATGCACTTCCTTTCATTAACTAACACCCAGCCTTTTAAAATGTAAGCAATCATGCAGATTAGTAAAAATTAAATAGAAATAAGGATGATGGGAGACATTGAATTTTAACTAGGATCAAGTGGGACCTACCTGGACAAAAGAGAGTAACTAAGCACAAAGTTCTGAGTAACTGATCATTTTACTCAAAGCTAGCTCTGAAGAATTAGGATTGGGACATATTCAGGGAATCAAGAAATGACAAAACAGAGTTAAGTCCATCCTAGGAACGAAAGCTCCCACTAAGTCTTCTACACTTAAGACTCATTATCTTATAAGTTAAATAAAACTTAAAAACAAAAAATTGGTCAGCTCTACTCTTTTCAAATCAGCTCACGGTAAATTCAAAATATAATTCATAACTAAAAACATGATAGAAGATAATTCCAAATGTGAGTCAACGGAATCAGGTAATAAATACAGCAGTAAATATCCTTTTATATCTCTCACATTAAAATCATACTTCATAATGGTTAAAGAAACCAATTTTCAGAACAGGCTTTTTTTTTAAAATGTTATTGTTGTTGTATTACATCCATCCCCTTTTTGCTCCCCTCTGTCACCCTCCCCAAGAACAGGCTATTTTTAAAAAATTTTATTTTTTTCATGGAAAGAGGAAGTGAGAAAGGCAGAGTGGGAGAGGCTATTTTTAAAAAACCAGCAAATTACATATATAAATTCTTAAACTACATATTGCATACCTGGGGTGCCTAGCAAATTGTTGTCCCTCATAAGCCTATAATCTTCTTCACTCAGGTTGTTCACAAATTGATAGAATGCTTCTTCCCGATCCAGTCGATCCATCTGACTTCTGCGTTGTGCTGCAGACTGATCACCGCTTCCTTTATCGTTAGAATCTGAGCTTTCCATCTTGATGAACAAGTGGAAAATTCCCTAAAAGGAGAAATGAGATCAAGCTTTGAAAATAAAAGTATGTATTCTACAGAACAGTTCAATCACATGAAAATCCAGAATGTAGTTCAAGAGGTGGATTTTAAAACCTCATACGAATGAAATTTCATTACAGAAAACCTCCCCGAAAGCCGTTATACTAGGAAAAGACTTGGTCAGGGGTTGGCTAGCTATGTTCCATAGGCCAAATTAAGCACTGGTGCCTATTTTTTCTTCTTGAGACCCAAGAATGGTTTTTATACTTTTGAAGGTTTTTTTAAGGAGATAATTTTTTGTGGTGTGAGAAGTACATGCAATTCAAATTTCAGTATTCATTGTTTTAGTGGAATAGTCATACACATTCATTTACACAGTCTATAGCTTTCATTCTATAATGACAGAGTTGAATAGTTTTGACAGACTGTATGTGGCACTCCCATGCTTTGCAATGGTGATCTGTGCTCTGTGAGTTGCTAAGACACAATTTTAACTTGACGGCACTTCAAGCACCATGAATATTACTGTATTGTGACATTTTAAAAATTTATAAGTGCACACTCATCACATCAAATTAAGAGAAGGTGGACTTCAAATGATCACCCTTAAAGGTATAGACGTGTATGGATTATTTTGTTACCAGATTAGTTGGTAGATTGTTTATTACGCAATAGCACTAAACCTGCACTAAAGTAATCAAATATACATTTTATTATCAGACTAAATAATCATCACAATATTCCAAATGCGAAGGAAAGCTATGGTCTGAAAAATTAGAAAATTTAAAATGAATTATCTCCTCACGAAATATTTCTTCACAAAATAAAATATGAGGCTTTAATCAAAGCAAGTTTCCAGTGGCTCATTTGTTGGCTAAGCAAGGAAAAGTATTTATTGATGGTGAGTTAACTTGTACTTGATTGCAGAAGCTAAAGAAACATGTCCAGAGATAGTAAAATTTAAGATTATTGGGATATGTAAATCATCTACTGAAGTACAAGGCAGCAAATGAGTTTGAGTAGTTTTCCTTGGCTAGTGATGAATCCACAAATGTAACTAGTACTATTTATTCCCTGTATTCACTGTTGTTTATCCAAGGAGTCAAGTGCTAATTATTCAAGGAGTTTGAACCACAGAAGTAGCCTCTAGGAATCTGCCTGGAATAACTACAGGTGATAATGTTTTCAAAGAAGTTGAGAAAATGCTAATTCAGCAGTACCTGAATTTGCTAAGATGTATTACAACTGAAATAGTGGCAAATGTGTCATGAGGAAAAGGTCTACTCGGGTAAATTTACCAGCTAGTGAAAATACAAGATGTTTTAAAGTCTATTATTCATCAACAGGGAGTTTGCAGAAAATACTTAAACCCATCATATTATTGAACTAGTGTCAACGATAAACTTCATTATTGTGGACTTCTCCATCATCAGTTCTGTAAACTTTCGTCAGAAATAAAAACGAAATATCCTGACTTGATCTATCACTTGGCCGTTTTGATGCCTTAGCATTGGTGAAGTTTTATTGTGATTTGCTGTCCCTAAGTCCAAGGATGGATTTTTTTCTGAATGAGAACCACCCTCAATTACCATTACAGAACAATAAGTGGTTTTGGAAAATTAGCTTTTGCTACAGACTTCATGTTTCCTTACGAATTCAACCTAAAATTACAGGCAAAACAGTGTTTAAATGTAAAAACTTAACCTGAAGTAAAGTCATTTCAACAGTAACACTGGAATCAGTGTCAAACTGCTTTACATACTCCCTGTGCTGCCGAAGAAATAAATGAGCTGCATTTCCATACAAATTTGTAGCAGATATATTTTCTGAGCACAAACTACACTTCCAGAAGCATTTTTGATCCTCTGTGCAAGTAAAAAGGAAATTTCCTCATTTCAAAATCCCTTTAACTGTGTGACTGAGGAGCTTCCACCTAACCTCCAACTGAAAATAATCCTGCAGTGTAATGCTAAAAGGTAAATATGTCAAGAGAAGAATCTAAAAGAATTCTGTCAATGCTTTCTAAGGGATGAGTATGCTTGTGGATTGATAAGACAGCAATACCTGTATGCATGAAAGGACATTTTCAAAGATGAAATGTGAAAAATCTCATTTTAACCAAGTAGCACTAGATGAATGCTTGCGAATGATTTTGATAAAGAACATGTTTACCCCCAATTAAGCAAAATGTTATTCCCCCCAAAGAATGCTATTAGACCTCTATTACAAAACAGCATTCTAATTCCCATCTCCTTCTTTGAATTCAGAGTAATTTATACTAATCTTAAAAATCAAGGATGTCTTCTTGATTTATTTCTAAGTTGCCTCTGAAAAAGGTGTGAATCATTGTTTTTGCTGATTAGAATAATTTTTCATAATTCTGTATACCATGTTTCCCAAAATCTGATTTATTTGGGGGGCAATATCATGCTGAACCATCTCTCCCAACATTTATTTCTACTATAAACTCAGCATTAAAACTGCATTTTATTTTTTACATTTTCATCTGATCAAAAACTTTGTGGAAATTTGGCTTCTTTTTATATAAATATGTAATATGTTCAATTTTGTTTTTTGATCAGCAAAGCAAAAAAAATTTTTTTTACTATTTGACCTTTTACAGAAAAGGTTTGACAAGCCTTGCTCTAGATAAGACATAAAACTAGCCAAAAATTCTTAACTATCACTCACTACTTACATGGCTTTAGGAAACGGCTATATTGGCGGATTGCCACACTCTCAATTAACTGGTAGTAAACAATCTAAACTAAGAGAAGATTCCAAATAAAAAATTTCATCCTCTATTTTTCTTCTGTCCAACTTCAAATTGATCTTAAGTTGTATTACACTGACCAAATAAAAAAGCTAATACCATGAACCTATGAGAATCTGATTTGTGGAAAAGAGGTAATTTATATTGGTACCAAGATTTAACCTCACACACAAGAAGTATCCAGGTGTTCGCAAGTTAATAAAGAGAGAAAAAAAAAACACAAACCTTTCAGATATTAAAAAACAAGTAGAAAGCCTCTACTGTTGAGCTTCAACAAATTTTAGTTCAGAAATGGACATGTCCAGATCTCAGTTTCCCCAGATTATTATTCTAAGAACTATCCTATCTTTGTTTAAACAAAGGTGAAGGCATCAAGGAAGGTATTGGGGAGGGTAACCTTAATATTTTTGGAGTTTTCTTAATCTCACAACTAAGAATCTTTAACTTTTTAATTTTATTCTCACCCTAGGACATGCTTCATGATTTTAGGGAGAGGGGAAGGGAGGGTGAAAGAGGAGAGAAACATTGACTGGGTGCCTTTTGCACATGCCAGAACCAGGACCGAACTGGTTCATGTGCCCTGATGTGGAATCCAACCCACGATGGTCTGGTTTGTGGGACAGCACTTCAACCAAGTGAGCCACACCTGCTAGGCAAGAAGCCGTAATTTTGGTAAGCCTGAACTACAGCAATTTCTGAAAGATGGTTTTTTATAGTAACTGGAAACTTTAGAAAAACAAACTCAAGAAGACTTAAAACACACTCATGAAAGTTAAATGGGCTAGGCAATAAAAAAAAATTAACAAAAGGAAACCACATTTCCCCACATGTAGCTAAGTAACACAATTTGGTATTGGTAATAGGACGCAGCTAATTAAAAAAAAACAAAACAGAAAAGCAAAAGGGAGAAAGTACTTTGGCCACAATTCCTCAAAATCAATGAAAACCACAGTAATATTTGGCTAATTTACTTAAGCAGTTAGTATTTTGAATGCTAATAATATGAAAGTTAGATGAAGGCCACCTGTGAAGGATCAATGAATTCTGAAATTAATTTATAAGTACAACTCAGCAAGGTTGAGAGGCTTTAAACACAAATATTTCAAATAAGGCGAAAACATCTGATAATTTCTGACATGAAGGACACAAACCAAAGGTGACAGAAAACTCATGTACCAATTACTCTTAAAGGAAGGGCACAAGATCTTAATAGCTTCAGGGTGGTTAAAGTCCACAAGGAACAGAAACCTGAAAAAATATAGGGCAGATTTTTAAAAAAGGCTTTGAAAAAGAGTATCTAAAACAAGAAGGGGGTCTTGTATTGAGCATGTGAAGGAGTTGGTCTAGTAACAGAAGGTGTAATTTTCTATTTTATTCAGTAAGAAAAACCGCCTCCCAACTGGACATTGTGTAAAAAAAAACCCAAACTTTTCAAAGAGAATCAAAAGCCCAAACTGCAAAACCTCTAATGTTAACCTTTGAGAAATAAAAGACTAGGTTTTCAAATGATCTAGTCTTCAAAGAAAGTAAAGCCTATAACCTATATAGCACAGCAAAATCTGACAGTAAACCGAAGGGGAAATCCTGCAATGTACTGTCAAGATGTCACAAACACGTAACAGAAAATATCTTCTCAAGAAGTTAGGATCACTGCCCAATTAACCTCACTTGCTTTACAGAGGCATGATTTTCAACTTGGGCTGCACAACAGAATCACCTGAGGAGCTTATTCTTGGGTTCCCCAACAAACAGCAGTATTTTTTAAATTTCTATTATGTACTCAGAACTGAGAACCTCTTTCATAGGGAAATCAAGATAATACTATTGACCAGTCTGGCTTGGTTTCCATAGAGACTGAGAAGGCTTCTCACGCTATCTTTATTAAGACACGTGGGCTACAGCAGTGCTTCTCAAACTTCAGCATGCGAACGGAGTCAACTGGAAATCCTGTTAAAAAGCAGATTATTACTTTGGTAGGTGGGAGTAGGGCTTGAGAGCTGGCATTTTAAATAAGTCTCCAAGTGATGTTGATGCTGATCCTAGAATCAGTTTGAAATAGCAAGGATCCGGAGGACAATACAGCTTTCAGAGACTCACTTTATTGACTACCACCCTCAAAGATCATGGAGCAATGCTACCTTGAACATTTTACCAAGGGTTATGTAGTGAAAATCACCCCATAGTAAGAGTACTACACAGTAGGGGGGAAAATGTCTTGGCAGTTTAACATGAAGAAGATCTGAAATTTTTAGTTAACAAAAGCGAAATACAAAGCTTGTTCGACCTTGTTGCCTGTGAAACCTGATGTAGTCATGTGTTGCTCCCATAGACTATTCCACCATGACCTTCTGTTGCACTGTATGTGGCGTGCTTGAAACATTTTAAGTAACTCCAAAAGGACAAGAGACAAACAGAAGGAAGTATCCAGAGCAACCAAGATGACGTAACCAGAGAAGCCAGGAAACAAAGAAGAAATGGTGGAATTACCTGGAGGTGCCTCGCTTGAAGACAAGACTAAAAACGGGCACGGTTACCATCGTCTAATATTTAATTATAACATGAAAGACCAAAACCATAGGGTCAAACTAGGGCCCGTAGCTGAAGAAACAGGGAAGCATATATAGAATTCCTTCTTTTAATACAATTGCCTAACTACTGAAATTGTCCCAAAGTGGAGAAACAACCAGCCCCTTAAACAAACTACTCATTTCTGGAAATATTCAAGCAGAAGCTTTATGTTCAAGAGGGGATTCCTTATTAAGTAAGGGTTTGAACAGACCGATTTCAAAAAACCCTTTGGACTAAAATGTCATTAAGGATGGATAAGCCTCTTGGGTTTTCTATTCTGGGCTCACAGGCCATATTAAGCCACATATTCCAATGACACAATTTTGTCATGACACTTTCTTGCTTGGCAAACCAATTCGCTTGTTACTCCACCCCCCACCAGCACACCTTGTGCCTCACTACTGGGTTGGCCAAAAAGTCTGTTGCTTTTCTCCTGTGAAATGAGGCAGATTTTTCATTTTCACCAGTAACTATTGATTTGGATATACTGAGTTATGTCCGCTATCTCCTGCTATTGGCTTGTAGTGGGTAGAGGCCAGGGATGCTGATACACATCTTCCCATGTGTAAAACAGCCCCACAGAGAAGAATGATTTGGCCGAAATGTCAATAGTACAAGAAACTTTGCAAACCGCTTTTGACACGTTCCATCAGTCACAGCACCTTCCCTGTACACTGTACAAGTTGTTTTTGTGTGTGTTTCAGCTGCCTTTTTACCTTTCTTGAAATAATAAAGCATAATATGCCAAAAATGCTATTTTCTCCCATCTTCCATATGAAGATGGCTACACAAAAATTCATCCATTTTGATGTTTAAAAAAGAAAAATGCACGCTGATATGACAGCTGCCATAATACAATCTAACAAAATTATTTCAAAGGAAGTTAAAGAGAACGACACACCACTAGAGCCATTGTACAGACAAAAGTTATACCAAGTGTTTGGCCAACCCAATACCTTCACATTTGTACTAATGCTGCTCTCTCTGCCCCTTCTTAGGCTCTCCCCATTTCATTCACCCTTCAAGGCCTGATAACAGTCTTCTACATTTTTGAAATATTAATTTGATTGTGTCTTATTTATCCAACATAATAAAAAATCATCTCGACATGTTATCAATATAAAAATTGGTGAAGTGTTTTACTTTTTTTTTTTTTTTATCAAGTCTCTGAAATCTGGTGAGTAGTTTACACTTACAGCACACCTCAAACTAGATGCTAAATTACCAATGGTTAAAGTGAAATGTGGTCGTACCAAAGCACAGTTGTGTTTAATGAAAAAAATTGTTTACATGGCTTCAGTTTATTTAACCTGATTAAAATGAAAGGCAATTTAAAGTTCACTTCCATAGTTACACTAGTGACATTTCAATTGTCCAGTGGCCACACGTGCATTTTGAAAGAAAAGGAAATCTTGAATGTAATCAATGCCCTCAAATGCCTTGTAAAATAGTGTTACACATAACCAATGAGCCTGGTCTCATTTTAAGCAGTTCCTTCACCACTTAAGTGGCATATAATGGAAAAATATAACAGATCTAAACCACTAAGTTCAGCCCCTGGTAGATGTAATGTCACTAATGTTTGTTAAATGAAAAGAAACACTACAATATAGAAAGGTTAAAGCACTAGGCCAAAGATGTCAGGAGACCACAGTCCAAATGATCAAACACAGCTCTCCATTTTTGGTGTAAAAGTATTAGTGAGGAATTATGTTAACAACGTAATCAGTTTCTAGTCTACTCTGATCAACAACATTGTGACATTTCCAGTTTAACTAGTAAGAGGTAAAAAGAATCCCCACACACCCCTGGGCTCCTATCATCATAAGAGAGAAATTAAAATCTATTTATTATCTTCCTCTCAGGTATGATACTCATGTGCATACACGTCAGGAATTTTGGACTGCATACACAATTAGTATCAGCCACGTTTAAATATGTCTATGAAAAACCACCAGATCAATTTCAGAGGAAAAACACAGAAATGTTCTTTAATCACTTAGCTCCCCTGAGAGTTTTAAGTAATACCCACCATGGCATTTACACAGCTCCTTCACTTATACCTGTATTTCATGTAACCCTCACAACAGTCCAATGAAGTAGGTCTCATTATCTCTGTTTTACAGATAAGAAACAGAAGCACAGAGAGAGGAAGTGATTTACCAAAGGCCATGTGGCTGGTAAGTGGAAAGAGCCAGTAATTAAATCCAGGTGTCCACTTTCCACTAAATGGACAACTGCCTCCCAATATATTCCAAGACTATATATATACTTGAAAATACATTCCTTCTATCCCAATAGGCATGTCTAAAATATTCAAGCTCCCTATGAGCTTTTTATACCAGGTTCACCCCTGGTGTAAAAATTTCTAAAGTGATGAAACACCTTTGTAAGTAGTATAAACCTGGCAGGACTTACATTTAAATCGACTTTCAGGATATCTGTTTTAAATAGTTGCCCCTTGGATATATAGCATATTTTATTAACCTTATCTCTGTCAGCATACTGTGTGCCAATATATCCAAATCCAGTCCTAGGGACAAACAACCAACTTAGAAATTTTGCCTGGTCATTTCAAAAACTGCTCACAATAAATGTATAATTGTGTCAGGTAAATTTAATTCAAGAAGAGAAAAAGGCCAAGAAGAAAACCAAACCTGAGATTTATTAACTGTAACCAGGGACCTGAAAACATACTTTATTCACCTTGAGAATGTTAAAGTACTGTTAGTGACCTCCATTGCTCTTAGCTACCATGTTAACATAAAGTATGCAAACTACTAGGTTTGTGACCACTGCTAAAAGTATTTCATTTAATTCTCCTAATGTATGTACACCAATGTTTAAAAAATGTATTTTTTTAATGATGTTAGGGTGAAAAAGGACTTAAAACATTTTGATCAGTGCTAACAGGTCAGGAGACCTGGCGCTAAGCACACACTATATTCAATGGACATACTGCATCACAGTGCCCAATTAAGGAGACTTAAGGGACAAACTATATTGACAACAAAACAAGAGACTTTACGAAACTAAATTCTAAAATTCACATGTTTGTTTGAATGTGAATCTAAAAATAAGTTACATCTGTCCTGGCTGGTGTAGCTCGGTGGATTGAGCACCAGGCCTGTGAACCAAAGTGTCGCTGGTTTGATTCCTAGTCAGGGCACATGCCTGGCTTTTGGGCCAGGCCCTCACTTGGGGACATTATGAGAGGCAGCTGGTCTGTTTTTTTCACACACTGATGTCTCTCTCCCTCTTTCTCCCCTCTCGTCCCCTCTCTCTACAAAATAAATAAATCTTTAAAAAACAAAACCCAAAACATCCTATCAAAAAATTAAAATAAGCCACATCTATTAAGTCTGGAAGAAATAATGTCTTCAAAAACCAAGAGGGAGAGAGGAATTAAGGTAGCCTACTAGCAACCAACTGCTTAAGTATCTTGAGCATTTTCACCTTTTGCATGTGTTCATGCAAACTCCAAACTCAATAGTGTTCTCAAGCAGAATATGCCCATTAAAAAAAAAAAAAAAAAAAGGATACATTAGGTAGCAACGTCACAATGTATCACAGAAAAGACAAGGGCAGGCATCATTCTGTTTGCAACAGAGCCTCCCCTGAGGGAGGAGGTTGTGGCTGATCTGAGACACACAAACTTTTAATATTGTTCCATATATAGGGTGAATTGGTTCAAGGTCATGACTAGCTTGAATGCTATGGCTTAACATTAGCGCACCTGATACGTGTTAACAACATTTAAGAAAAGAGTTTGTATCTTTCAGATCATCCTCAGAGGTAAGAATCTCATACAGTAGACGTAAATTAATGACATGCTATCCTTGTCAATAAAAAAAAAAATATGTTAGCTCAATAACACCCTCCCCAAAATGAAAAATAATGTAGTTAAAAAAAAAAATCAAGTCACCAAAAACTGCTAAATTTGAGGTTAGGATTTAATGTACTATCACATATATAAGCACCAAAAGTGTTGGGAATTATTCACATCTAGAATGTTTATTTAAAATTGTATGGACTTTCTAACAAAAAGTTGAAAACAGCCAGGTAGCTTTTTTTATTCTATGAATAGCAGGGCAGTAATTCAGCTCTGTGAAAAGAACAAATAAACAAACCTCCACAGGAGATATTTGGTTCTTGTCTTGGACATAACATTAACTAGTTATGTAAATATGGCCAATTCGTTTCAACACTGGCCCGTCAGGACCCTCATCAGTATTAGAGCATTGGGTTGTGTTATCTATGAAGTATCTTCCAGCACTATCCATCTGTGACTATGAATAAGAACAACAAAAGTTTAAGAAACACAAATAACTAGGATATAAGCTTAAATGCTATGCACCTTCCAGCTCTATCCATCTGTGACTATGAATGAGACAGAAAAATAAAAGTTTAAGAAACGCAAAGTACTAGGACGTAAGCTTAAATGCTGTGCTTTCTCACTGTCCTTTCACTCATGTACTTCTATCTCCCTTTTGGTGACTATCTTATCTTTCTGAACATAAATATAAAATACCCCTTTTAAAAACAGGGCAGGGTTGATGGTTCACTACTTTTACTTATTGCGTGGTGAACTCACACAATTTGTTGATTATTTCTAGTACTGGCCTATCAGACAATGCTTCGAAGGCCTCCACCACTGCAGATACTACAACACAAGATCAAAAAATATTATTGTCTGTATGGTAACGTTAGCTTAGCCTCAATTACAGTCTGTTTCTACCACTTGAAAAGAACAACAAAACCACAAAAGGATTCAGAAATGTCCTTCATGTGTCCAATCTCTTTGTAAGAAGTCTATTGACTTGCAGCTTACAGTTTTGA
Source organism: Noctilio leporinus (assembly GCA_004026585.1). Lineage (NCBI taxonomy): Eukaryota > Metazoa > Chordata > Mammalia > Chiroptera > Noctilionidae > Noctilio > Noctilio leporinus. Next base: position 35,670 of record PVIW01005840.1, on the reverse strand, counting down.
CAACCACAACCCTCTAACAGTTGGATCAAAAGGAGATCAACAAATCAAAGGACAGAGACCAAGTCAAAAGCTGCCAATTTACAGGATCAAGTTAGTTTTTAAAGGAAGCCATTATGATAACATTTCAATTCACTCAAGTGCTTTAGATAGAGAATTTATTTAATCTTCGATTACCCATTTCATTGAGCTAAGTCACCAAATTGGAATTTGGTCTTATCTATACAAACTCAATTCTGAATAGCTTCTCATTACAGTGGAACCTTGGTTCTCAAAAATAATTGGTTCTTGAAAACTGTTTGAGAAGGAATTTGTCGCCTGAGGGGTATGTGACTCAACATACAGGTTTTAACTTGAAAGGGCTGACCGGTAAAGAATCCAGACCTGAAGTTTTGTTAAACAACAGAGACATTTTTTTCGTAAACTTGGTTGAAGAGCTAAATTGTCTGAGAACCAAGACATTTGAGAACTGAGGTTTGACTGTATTTGCAAGAAGTAAAAAAGACACAAAACCAAGGCAGTATTTATAAAGTTATTAATGTAAAATCACTGATTACTAGCAATTTTGGTGGTAACTGGTAAATCAAGTCCTGTTTTTGAGGACATGAGTTTCCCATCAAAAATTAACTTCTAACAAAAGTGAAGCCAATTTTTGAAATTAAAATCACTTGACCAAAAATGGAAATGTTACCTACACAAATAACTGTTATATTAGTTGAAGAAATCAATTTTGTATTATAGAACCAAACATGTTGACAATGGTGCTTCCTGAACCAGTGTCTCTAAAAGGAAATGATGACAAAAGTGACCTATACCCCCAGGTTGTACAGTAGCAGTCTACTGTAGTAAAAGTAGTTGTCCTGTAGTACTTAATAGTCTTCTTTCATTCTCAAAAGTGGCCCAGTTTGGATCAATTATATGGTTACCTCAGATGTAATGGACACTAACAGTAACTTCTGTCAATAAAAACTGAAAATTGTAATCCAGTTAACTCCTTTCTTCCTACAGGGTACTGGAGAGCAAAAGGAAAGAGACCACTTTTTCAGTCCATAAAAGATTACAAACCTTGAACACAATATGCCCTTTACCCCACAGAAAGTTCACCACCATGCAAACATTTAACAGAAGCCCAAGCTGTAGTCATAGCACTATTGCAAGAGGTCCACGAATCTATATACACACCACGCAGTCTACAGATATTTGTCTCAACACATGTAGGTGCGAGTATGACTTAATGAAAGGAAAATCTTGGGTTGGAAAATCGAAATACAAGAAAATCTAAAACAAAGTACCAACTATATGTATTTCAGAAATAAAACCACAAGTTCATAAATAAATTCCAAATTGTTCACAACTACCAAGACTTATACCTAAGAGATTTCTTTGGCCAAAAAGAGAAATGAACTGCTTGACTCTCTGGGGAACTTCCATATTCAAGGTTGAGAAAAAAAAAAAAAATACAAGTACCATTGCTTTTTTACATTGCTTACCAAAGCCTCAGGGGGTTATGTAAACTGGTTCCTTTTTGAAATCTTTTGTGTTACAGAGATGTTAATTATACTGACAAGGGAAAAACATGTCCCAGCCCAAGACAGTGGCCCCAAAATTCTAGCACCTCATTGGCCTGAGTTTGTCAGGACTTTTCACATTGAAATTTGTAACTTAAAGAGAACAGGAGGCTGGTCCGTGATTTGCTGTTTCCCAATCTACTAGGGCTATGGAAAAAGTAATACACACGTTATTATTTCATGAATGCAGATGCCCCATTTGACCTACTGTGTTATTTAAGGCCTCGCTACAAGTTCACTAACCTGAAAGAATATATCCAAACAGCCTAACATTTCTAGATTTCATTTCATAAAATCATTGCTGATTTTAAGGTGCTTACAAAGTTCTATAGTAATAACTGAAACAGGAACCATGACAAAAAGAGGAGGGAATAATGGCTAAAGAAGTCTCACCTGTTTCATAAAGTAGATTCCCTCTTTAAGTATCAACAAGTTTTCGATGTAATATAATCTATAGGTTTTTGCCTTAAGATCTTTCATTTTCTTTGCATTTCTGATCTAACAAAGAGCAATTAAGTTTAGAGGCATAAAAGTTTAGTGACTGCAGGCATTAGACCTGAGTTAAAATGGAGGCTCTACCACTTATTAGCTCTTTAACTGTGGACACATTATTGAATAACCTCTTTCCAGTGTCTTCAGTTACCTCTGTAAAATAGTGAATATCCTCATGAAGTTTTGCTGTGATTATAAAATTGTACATAGGAAGCACAGGACCCACCTAGCATGTAAGCACTCAACACAAAAGTTAGTTACAAAATCAGGCTAACTACCCATCCCAGTTTGCCTGGCACAATCCTGTTTGTGCCTGTTGTCTGGGCATAATTATTAATAATGTCCCTTTTGCTTTTAAAAACACCTGGCTAGGGCAATAAATTACGTGGTGACTTTAATGAAGACGATGAAAAGAGTTCCTATCAATAGGGTATTATATATCAATTATGACTTTTTGGATCTTAAAGGAGAAAAATAGAACACACAAAATAATGTAAGTTTATATTCCTATAAGAGAGTCTGACATTTTATTTAACTATTCAATGAGCATATAAACTGTATCTATGTATACCCATCCCTTTCCAACAGTGATTTAAGGTAGCAAATTTCTATTTTGCTCACTCTATTCTACATATAACTACTGGTAAAGTTGATATTATTTTCAAAGGGGGGAATTCACCAATAAAGCAGTAGTGAGTTCCAGGTACTCCAAAACACTACCCTTTGAATCACCAGTGCAAAATACCCCTTTTCTCATCATGATGTATGCCCAACACCAACTAATATATCAAATAAGCTCATCCAATTACAGGACCTGCAAAACAGAATATTTTAAAACATGCATTCTATACATAAATCATCAGGAGACGCAACAAAAAAATAAATTACCTGACTGTTATGACATAGTATTGTAATACAATAAACTGGATTTTAGTTTTCTTCACTCTCTGCTCTAGAAAAAAAAAGAATCCATTATTCTTCCTCTTTAATAAGATATTTTCTTTGAAATAGACACATCTTAACAAGTACACATCCTATATACTTTAGTCACACACACATGCACACTACTACCCAGTCTAATCCATTATTAGTATTAAGATATTTGGGGAGACAAAGGTTAGAAGGGACCAGGAATCTTATAAGTTAGATGTAAGATTTCCAATCTAACTTTTTAATGTAAGCTTGCTTAAAAAATAGGCCTTCCTTTATCAGATCAGTAATTATTTTCAGATTCTGATAGTTACTTTAAAGGACTTATTTGGCACATCACAGTAACCTCTGCAAAGTAATCCTAGGAGTGGCCTGGCCTAAAGCAGAAACGACAAAGTATAAAAGATCATCAGGATGAAACATTTGTCAGTAAGAAAAGTGGGTCCTAAAATTACATTTTAAAGTGTCTAGATGGGTCTTCTTGGGTACTTTATCTTTACAATTTACAAAAACGATTTTTTTGGGGTGGCGGGGGACTGGAATTGTCCCTGCCTGTTCTCAAGAAATCTTAGATGGATATAACATGCCTAATAGGATGATATGAGTAGTAATTTTGTCTTTCATCACGAAGAATCAAAGAAATTATTCGTAGTAGAGCGTTTATTTCTTCCTCCCTTCAATCACCCAAAGAGATTCCGGTTAATTGTCATTCAGGAAATGCAGGCTCCTATTTCCAGCAAAAAATTATTGTGGAGCTTTGCAAATAGTGGATGACAACTTGATATAAACGCTTCCCGTGGCCCCCGAACGAAAGACTGACCTAAATAACGAGCCTGCTAGGCCTCGGATTCCCGGACTAACCTGTGGAATAAGTATGGTGAAACTGTCTAGGGAAGGAACGTGGCTGTCTCCTCCATCTTGAAATTAATCAGCATAAGGGAAAAAGGGACTGAGTGTTCAGGAAGCAGAAGCCCAACCGGTTAATACTAGTTACTAAAGCTATGGCGTACGTGGCAGGTACCGCCCGCAGAAGCCGAGAGACCCTTAGGCATTTTCGGAGGGGGAAGGGGCGGGGGGGAGGGGTTGCCTAACTGAAGGCAAATTAACTTGAAAATCTTTTGGCCCAGTTCCCACCCTTTCCAAGGGGAAAACAACAAGCACGCAATGGCTTTTCCCTCCTTTTTGGGGTGTGGGGGGGATCCTTGCCGTGATATCTGGTAAAGGATATGCCAGGGTTATTCGAGGGAGGGAGTAAACCACATTTGCCTCAGATCCTTAGGGAAGATGTCATCATGGCCCCAGGGGGCGCCTAATTGATAGTGCCCTGCAGAAGTGCCCAAAATGGGGTTTTGCAAAACCTGGGAAATCTCAAGGCCCAAGAGTTCCCAGGATCTGACTTACAGCAGCCTGCTCTCGCCACTATTCCCAAACTCGAGCCCACCGTGGAAAAGGGGCGGGGAGAAGTGAGGGAAGCCTCCGAAGAACCAAGGAGAGAAAATCCCGAAACGATTCCAGATTCTCACGCCTGAGGCCAACACACTCGAAAATCGCCTCCCCCCAGATTCTTGAGGCTCCGGAGGGCCCGGGCTGCGGCGATCGCGGCCAAGGAAGGGAAGTACTTACCCAGCACCATCCCCTTCGGAAACCTTGCCGACTCTACACCCAACTAAAATGGCAGCGGCGACTACGCCACGGAGCCCCCCGCAGCTCCGGGCGCCTGGGGTCCGGAAGCGGCGCTGAGCCTCCGCCAGGACAGGCCACTCAGGCCATTTTGAGAACCCGCGGTGGCCGGCTCTCCGCTGTCTGCCCCTCGCTCTCCATCCATTTCTCAGGATCCCCAAGGTTTCACTTACTCGGTCTCAGTGGTCGGGATCCGACTCGATCCGTCAGGCCGCCGCCGCCGCCGCCGAGGCTCCTGCGCGCCTCCCTGGTCGCCGCTCTCAAGCCCGCCTCCGTGGAGTCGCTGGTCGAGACCCGCCTCTACCCCAGCGCCTGCTCGGGAAACGTTGCTCAGGCAGCCATTATCTCCCCCATTGTTACCAAGCAGCGACAGGAAACTACTGCCCACAACAGGAAGTGATGATGTCTTTATCCAGGCCCGCCAGCCACCCCCCTCCGGGCCGACTAGCCAATCCCAGGCGAGTCCTCGCAAAGGCTTGGCGGGAGGAGGCGGGGGCCCGCGGACGACGCGGCCGGGCGGGCCGCGATCTGGAAAAGGAAAGCGGCTGTGCCGCCCACCCTGTGACAGGCCCCACCTTCCTCCGCCATTTTGAATTGTGGCGAGAAATTCGCGTTCGGAGGATTGTGGGAACCTTGGCTTTCCCATTTTGAGGACTGAGAGCTTTTTTTTTTTTTTTTTTCCTCCAGAGACCGAGCAACGCGGAAACGCGGAAACGCGGTATTAGTTTAACCTGAGGTCGCTTCACGCAATTAGTCCAGACTAGTTCATGCACAATCCCACCATCCTACACTTTATATATATATAGGGGGTTAGGGAGGGAGCGAGGGAAGGGAAAGGAGGGGGAAGGAGAGGCAGAGAGAGGGCGCAACTGTCTGTCAGGCACTGTTGTGGATCTGTGGTGGGGATACGGAGAAAAAGACCAAAATACCAGTTGCCTTGGGCAACCCTATATACATGTATGTGTATGTGTATGTCCATACAGTGTTATATATGTTGAGAGGGAAAAAAGCGGGGGAAGGGGATAAGAAAGTGCCATTTGAAAAAGGGTGATCGGAGATGGGCTCTCACACCGAAAGTTTCCGAAAGGCTAGAAAATGGGCGGGTACTGCAAAAGGGTGGGAAAATACGATAACGCTGGAATTTGTAAAGGGGCGGTGAAGGGAAACCTTCCCGAGGAGGCAGTGCCCGAAGGAAAGTCGGGAGTAAGTCACACGGACTCTCAACTGCTGCTTTCACAGCTAAAGACAAACTAGCTTACCAAAGTTTTTTTTTAGGGTGTTTCCATGTTTCTTTTCCATTTTTGTTTCCTGCGTTTGCCAGTAACATCAGCCGCACTGCTTTTCTTAAGATTTTTGCCAACAAACCAAACGTGTTCCCACCTCCACCGCTGTTATAGGCTGAATTATTTTCCTTCTTATCTTTCCTCTTATCACATAAGCCGCTTCTTAACTGTCCTTCCCCCAGAGAAGACTGACGTAATCACCCTATTTGTTAGTAACAATTCCCGGGGCTCCATAACTGCTTGATATATTTTAAAACACTTAATTTTAAAATGTATTATTTGTTTACCTCAACCCTTCAAAGCAGTAAACCTCTTCGTTTTGTTCACTGTTACACCCCCAGCCAGATCATAGAAGACCCTCAAGGTTTTTTGAGAAAATCCTCCCGTAGGCGTGATGGCCACTTCATCAGCCTGGAATCTAAATTGTTCATTCCAAGCAGTTTCCTTCATATCCCTCACAGGCTCTTCCTTGCTCGACTTCCCGGCAGGCTTGAGCTTATCATTTTTGAGGGTAAGTGTGTATGATTTAGGTGCTCTGTCGCTAGTTTTTGTTTTGTGTTATATAATCATATACTAGAACTTTTACCTAGAACGTGTGAAAGGAACTCTTCATTGACCTGCGTTGCCATGAAGCCTGATAGTGAGCTTATGCTAACAACAGTACCTCCTCCTTAACATGTTCTTAAGGCAAACGTGGCTTAACGTACATAAAAGAAGTAGAAGGACATGTAAGTGAATATGTCTACAGCCTTGAGGCTGTAGAAGGACTTTATAAACATGGCACAAAATCCATAAATGGAAATAGTGTGAAATATAACTTCATAAATAAAAGTACATTTTTTGAATGTTAAAACACAAGGTTAGAGCCCTGGCTGGTGGCACAGTGGATAGGTGTCGGCCTGCGAACCCACAGGTCGCTGGTTTGATTCCCCAGTCACTGCAGGTAACCAGGTTGCAAGCCCAGGTCTCCAGCCAGGTCGTGGCTGGAGGCAGGTGAAAGGCAACCATATATAGATGCTTCTCTTTCTTTCTTCCTCCCTCCCTGCCCTTCTTTCTGAAAATAATAAATTAAAACTCTTTAAAAAAAGATTAGTAAAATTAAAAGGCAAATGACAAACTGAAAAAAAAATAATTTCACAATGCCACATAACAGCAAAGGGGTAATACTAGTTTATAATAAAACTCAAAGACAAATGAAAAATCCACAAACATGATAAACATATCTGGCTAATATCACTAGCCCATAAAGAGCTATTATAAAATGATTTAAAAAATACCACAGCCCTAGCTAGTATGGCTCTGTGGATTGAGTGCCAGCCTGTGAACTAAAAGGTCACTGGTTCAATTCCTGGTCAGGGCACACGCCTGGGTTACAGGCCAGGTCCCCAGTTGGGGGCATGGGAGAGGAAACCACACACCGATGTTTCTCCCCCTTCTTTCTCCCTCCCTTCCCCTCTGTTTAAAAGTAAATAAATAAATAAAAGTATTATTATTATTATTATTTAAGCCAGGGCTTAAAGTCTTTATTTTTTTTTTTAAGTATTTAGATCGAACTATGTTCAGGTATATTTTTAATGTAAAAAAGCAATTTACAAAATGGCATGTATAATTCTATTTTTATGTTAAACAGATGTGTACCCCTGGCTGGTAGCACAGTGGATAGGTGTTGGCCTGCAAACCCAAAGGTCACTGGTTCGATTCCCAGTCAGGGCACATAACCAGGTTGTAAGCCAGGTTGTAAGCCAGGTCCCCAGTTGGAGACAGGTGAAAGGCAACCATACAGTGGTATTTCTCTCCCTCTCAGCCTCTCTTCTTTCCCCTCTCTCCAAAAATAATAAATAAAATCTTTAAAAAGAAGAAGAAGAAATAGAAAGAGGAACATAGGTATGAAGGACAAAATGGCAATAAATAATTACCTATCAATAATAATCTTAAATGTAAATGGATTCCATGCTTCAATGAAAAGAGAGAGGGTAGCTGAAAGGATAAGAAAACATGACTCACATATATGCTGTCTACAAGAGACCCACCTCAGAACAAAACATTGCCACAGGCTCAAAGTGAAAATATTGGAAAAAAATATTCCATGCAAGTGGAAATGAAATTAAAAAGCTGGGGTAGCAATACTTATATCAAACAAAATAACTTTAAAACCATGGCTATAATAAGAAACAAAGAAGGACACTACGTAATGATAAAGGGAACTATTAGGAAAATGCTTATGCATCTCTGTTCAACAACAGCTGTTTGAAAACTATTAGTTGTGTGATTTTGAGGAAGTATGCTTTACCTCAGTGTGTCCCAATTTTCTTAAAAGTAAAATAAGGAAGATGCCTCCCTTGCAGGGTTGTTGTGAGAAACAGTAATTCATGTAACATGCCTAGAACATAGACAATAAGTAACTGGGAGTTATTATTTTTTGGTCAGTGGAGAGGAGTAGATAAAGAAATGTCATTTATGTGGGGAAAATGTTTTGGAGCATCATGCCCCTAAATAAAGAAGTTTCCTATCTGTGAATCCTCTGCATGCAATTCTATTAAAAAATCCGAGTATCTTAATTTTTCTGGGGTGAAGGGCTACTGATTTTATTAGGTTGTTAAACCAACTGACAGCGGTAAGAGGGGAGGTGGGAGGAGGGGACCTTTTGAAAGAAGGTGAAGGGATTAGTCAAAGAACAGGTATGGCTGGGACAACAGTGTGGGGATTGTTTGAGGGAGTGTAGGGGTGGGCAGGGTGAAGGGGGAAAAAGGCTACAGTTGGAACAACTGTAGCAGCATAAACAATAAAATATTAAAAAAGAAAATAGTCCTCGGAACTGAAAACATGTTTAATAACCATTAAGTCCAAATACTTTCGATAGAATACTGTATTAAAACAGCTCCATAATCATTCCTCCCCCAAATTAACTCCAAGGAAACTTCAACTCCAAGACAGATAAAAAAAATTCCTGTTGACAAAGGACCTGCCATCTACCCCCTAAGCTCTGATGCTATCTCAACTTTGGCCAAGGGAGAAGAATAAAAGAGAGGGCCATAAAACCATTCGGGAAAGAATGGGACAGCTTTTTAATTTCAACTCTGACATTAGTTGAGTTCAAGAAGAATTGTTTCTTTTTCTTTAAGGCTGTGTTGACCAGAACATCCTTCTGAATCCTGCACAGAGTGAAGAAAATATATTTGTAATCTCTATCACACTGGGAACTTGTAGAAATTGGGAGAAATAGGAGGGGCCAAATCTTGGGGGCTTTAAATGTTCTGTCCCTTATTTTCCTTATTCCTAAAAGTCAAAATCTCTTTTACATTTTATTTAATTTTACATTTTAAAGTAATAGTCCAGGAGCTTGCTTTTAGGCTTTCATAGCCCTTGGCAAAGAGAAAAAGACAATGTAGTGCATTTTAATAAGGACTGTGTGATTGTCTTTTGGTGTTGAAATCATCTTCTGTGATTTGATAAGACAGTTTTTATTTTCTTTTTTATAGTACATCAGCATTTATTTCAAATTTTAAACAACTCAAAGCTGCCATTTACATATTATTTGCAGCAGACATATAGTGAAAGTACTAAAATATAAACCACACTTAAAAAAATACTCACCCAAGATTATATCTATTGATTTTAGAGAGAGAGAAGGGGTGATAGGTGGGGGCGGGGCAAAGAGAGGAGAGAGATAAGAATGTGAGAAACAGATTGGTTGCCTCTCGTAGGTGTCCTGACCAGGAATCGAATATGCATCCTAGGTATGTGTCTTGACTAGGGATGGAACCTGCAATCCAGGTATGTGCCCAGAGCGGGAATCTAAACCCACAACCTTTTGGTGTATGGGAGGATGCTCCTACCAACTGAGCCACCGGGCCAGGACTGGACCACACATTTTTTTTTATTGTAACTTCACAGTGTATTTTAATAGCTGGTAGACCAACTTCTTTCTCTTCTTTTCCCCATCATTTTTGTTCATTCTTATGTCTTTATTTCTCTAATGAATTTAAAATCCATATGTTCATGGACATGGACCATAGTGTGGTGATTGCATCGGGGAGGAGGGCATAAGAAACATAAATGGTATTGGACAAAATACAATAAAATATTCCATTGTAAAAAATAAATAAAATCAACCATACATTGATGTCCCTTTCCCTCTCTGCCTCTCTCCCTTCCTCTCTCTCTAAAAAAGAATAAAAATCTTAAAAAAATAAAATAAAATCAATATGTTAAGTTTCAGAAAATATCTGGTGGGACTTAATTTAAATTGCATTTCATTTATTGATTAATTCAGAAAGTATCCTTATCTATACAATATTGTGCCATCTCATGCAGAAATGTGGCACTCTTCACTTATTCAGGTCTGTTTTAGGTCTCCATTAGCATCTGGTTGTTTTCTCATCAAATAAGTCAAATAGGTGTACATTTGTTCATATATATAAATATAAAATATGACCTGTTTTTATTACACTTTCTAAATGAATATTGCTGGATATTCATGCCCAGATCACTTACCAAACTCTCTACTAATTGTAACAGATTTTCCATGCTATTTTCTTGAAACTTTCAGATTTACAATTATGTTATTTATAAATAATGAGAACAGTTGTGGGGGACTCTTGACCTGCAGAGACCCCTTGGTGCCATGGATGAAGTGAATGCTTCCCAGGAAGCTTGTGCTAGGGGAGAGAAGGCCAGCAAGTGTCTGAGAGGCAAATGCCTCGATTGCTCTCCTCCAAAGGTTTTTATTGATTGCACAAGGTTGGAGATGCACGTGCACATCATAAATCATTACCGCAGAAGAATATTCAAAAGAAAGGGTGTTGTTAAGTTTAGATAACAGTAGAAGGAATGTGACCATGTGCTTCAGGTTATGGTCTGTTAGACAAGGTGATGCCAAGAACTCCAGGTGGCCCATAGAATTTTAGGGAGGGTGAGATTACATGTGGGTGAAGGTGTAACACCTGCTGTGGGTGCCATAATTAAGTCTAGGAAGTTTAGGTCACAGGCACAGGCTTCAAAGGACCTGTGGAATGTTCTCAAGGCCAGATTCCCACGGGGACCCCCTGGCTACAGTATCAAGGTCTGTATACCCCCAGCTTTCCAGGCTTTCTGGTCAGGTCTTACAGGCTTGGCCTGGCCTATGCAGGGCTCCATGCCCTGACACCTTCCCAGGGGACCCTGACAAACAGTTTTACTTCCTATCTATCTATTTATCTATTATCTATCTCTATCCTCATTTCCTTATTTTATTTTATTGCATTAGCTAAAATATTCAGTGGTTATATTTTTTTAAATTACAGTTTACATTCAATATTATTTTATATTAGTTTCATACCTGCAGCATAGTGGTCAGCCATGTGCATAATTCATGAAGTGATAATTCTAGTACCCACCTTCCATCACGTGTAATTATCACAATTTTAATGTCTATATATTCTATGCTGTACTTTACATCCTCATGCCTATTTGGCAACTACCAACTTGTACTTCTTAATTTCTTCACATTTTTCATCTCCTTCTTCAACCTCATTCTCATCTGGCAATTATCACGCTATTCTCTGTATCTAACTCTCTGTTTCTGTTTTGCTTGCCTGCTTCTTTTGTTCTTTAGATTCCACATATAAGTGAAATAATATGATATATGTCTTTCTCTGTCAGACTTATTTCACTTAGCATAGTAGCCTCTAGGTCCATTCATGCTGTCAAAAGGGTAAGATTTTATGATTTTTTATGGCTAACATTCCATTTTATATACGTACCACATCTTCTTTATCTGCTCATCTATTGGTGTGCACTTAGGTTGCTGCTATATCTTGGCTATTGTAAATAATGCTGCAGTAAATAGGGGTTTTGGATTTTTTTCAAAATGGTGTTTTGGATTTTTTTGACGAATACCTAGAAGTGGAATTGCTGGTTCATACGGTAGATCAATTTTTACTTTTTGGGAATCTTCGTATTGTTTTCTAGCATGGCTGCACCAGTATACAATCCCACCAACAAGGCATAAGGGTTCCCTTTTCTCCACATCCTTGCCAACACTTGTTTGTTGATAATACAGTTTTATTTTAAAATATCTTTACTTAGCAAAACAAAAAGTTGGCAGTTCTATAGAGACCTCCAGCCACTTTTTCCCCTTATTTAAAATTTCCAGGTATGAATTCCAATTCTGGATATCACTGAATTAGGACAATGTTCGCAAGAGTTCAGGTGAGGTATCATAAAAGCTCAAATTAAGGATGTACTAATGGAGATAGATAAGGCAGGAAAACTTACAGTGGCCAGTTGGATTTGAGGATGGAAGGGAAAGAAGTTTCTGGTGAACCTTGCTCTCTGGTTTGGATGAATGGTAGCACCATTCACTGAACAGAACACATTCAGAGGGTAAATGAATTATAAAATGAACTTGAATAAATAAGTCTGAGGAACTTGCAGAATGTCTAAGTGGACATAAGCAGTTTATATCTGGAAATATAATCTAGGAACTCAGGAGAGATTTGTAGGAATCTAGGTGGTAGTTGAAGTGGCAAGATATAAATGAGATCATGCGCATTTTTCAAGTTCTTTGAGTCATGAAATTTAAGACTAAGGAAGTGGCTCTTGGTTTGTTTATACCACACTGACCTTCCTGTGGTTAGCCAGGGTTCTAGGCTCTGATGGGTGACTATACTCTTTTAGACATATCAAATATTAAAATACTGAGCACAGTGGGAATAGAATTTGGGAAAGTATTGATTAAAGAAAACTGAGTCTATAAAAACTATGGGTGAGTGGTAAGTAAAAGGTTGTAGGAACTGTAGGGAATTATGGAAAATCTGACATCTTTTGGGTACCAGGCAAATTACCATTTATTATTTTCAATAAACAGCGTTGACACTTTGAGAGGACTGCATCTCTGCAGAATCCATCTAGACCACACAACAAGGACACCGTTTGTTCTAAGGTCTTTAAGGCTGGACACACTAGAAAATGATTCTTTAGTTTGAGGGGCAGGAACATTCCCTACACAAAACTCTAGCCCAGTGCTTCTCAAACTTTAATATGCACACAAGTCAACGAGGAATTGTGTTAAAATTCAGATTCTGATTCAGTAGAATTAGTGTCAGGCCTGGAATTTAGCATTCCTAACAAGTTCACAAATGATGGTAATACTGCCAGTCTTATTTGAAGTGTTTCTGAAAGCATGTCAGAGCCTGCTATGGCAATTGGACATTAATGAATGGACTTAGGTCCAACAGAGTACTGAATTTTCGCAATTCTTTTCTTTTTCCCTATGTTTGTTTTACATGGTCATTTTACATGTTGAATTGAATACACTAGGGATTTAATTTTGCATATCATTTTCCTGTTCACTTTTTTTCTTTTTTTTTTTTCCTGTTCACTTTAAAGATTGGTTCTTATTTTGTTTTACAATAGTATCAGTCTGACAGATTTGAGAAAAAAAAATTGGTACCTCACTACAGATAGTTTGAGAAACACTGCTCTAGACAAAGGATAACTTTTAATTTGGCATGTAGAATTTAATTAGAAATGGTTTGATTTCTGTTACATATGATTCTAAAGCGGTATTTTAAACTTTTCTTTTTATTTATTCCATAAACAATAACAAAATTCAGCTAGGTAACATTATGACAGTTTCACCATACACTCAGTCACAAATATTTAAAACCTTTGCAACAAGAACAACAAAACCAGAGGTGTTACAAGAATAATTTACAAGAAAATCTATAAAACAGCAAGAAGCTCACAAATGTTCATTTTCTTTTGCACAAGATCACTATACTCTTTCACAACATGTTTTGTGTTACAAAATTCCCAACAAAAGTGTGTTTTGTGTTTTTCTTTGTATTGTGGTTTCTAAAACCAGAAACTTTGAAGTAAATATCCTTTTATTAGCACCTAGTGGTGCACAAAAGGAAAACTCTCACATACAGACACTTCACAGCACTTTTCTAAGAAAAATATACACTTACAAAATATGTTACAAATTGGCACACTTAAAAATATACAAGATTTTGTAGGCGTCTTAAGACTGATCCTTAAGCTTTATACTTCAATTGACTCTACAGATTATTTATAAAACTTAACTCTAAAAGAAAAAAGGCAAATAATTTCCTAACTTTTTAAGGTTGGAGTGTCATATATCAAACAGAAACTCAGGTTACATTCATAAAAAGGGCCTCTAACACTTTTATTTTAAATTTTTCTTAAATATTTAAGGGGTTTAGGAGAGGAGGAAAATGGGGATAATAGTTTTTTATAGCACCATAAGTCAGCAACTTACCAAAGAGGTGCATTCACTTTAATGGAAATTAAATTAAGGACTACTACATTCAAAACTCTGTAGGCAGCAAACGCTCGGCAGTGCTACAGGTATCCCAGTAGAGCATCTTAAGCTTTCTCACTGCTCACTGGGAGTCAAAAACAAAAGGCCTCTTCTAGTTTTCATTCTAAGCCTTTTCCTTTGTGCTGTAAATCTAGGTGTCTCTCAAAGAGGCAAAAATGATTTAAGTATCTCCTTTCTTCTTTTTGAGGGTGATGTCTTTTTAAGACTCAGAAACCAGTGAGCCTGTTAGATGGACATTTAACTTTTTAATCTCATGTTAATGAGTGTTACAGTTAGTATCGGTTTACCCGGATACTGATTTTAAAAGCCTCATTCATACCTTCAACTTTGTACTAAGCCTCTCTCTTTTACATTGTCCTTCTCTCACGTTTCACATCTTAATTATGATTCTGAAACCAAGAGTACATCTCAAGTATCATGTAGCTGTAATGGGGGCTCTGCTTCATGACTAGTTACTGTTTAATGCTCTGAGTAAAAAAAAGAAAATGTTTCTTAAAGGATAGCCTGAGTACTATCATCAAAATAACGCCATGCTGGCTGAGGACTCTCAAGCAGGTGACAGTGTTTCCCAAGTTTAAACAGCCAAAACAAATTTTTTCTCTTTCATTCAGGTACTTGAGACACCTCTACAAAATCCCTGGCCTACGTTGTATTGACAAGATCCCTATTTGTTACTAAAATGTTTGATTTTGATACTAAACCTTCTAAGCATGATTCGCTCAATGAATTTTATGATTAGAAAAGAAATCTCACATTACTTTTATTTAATAAAAAAGACATATTCCCATAGTGATGGGTAGTCATTTAAAAAAGCTCTAAATGAAAACAAAAACTCCTTAAAGTAGTTAATTTCTCAATAATACAGGAGAAAACAAACATTTCTAGTTCTAGTGCTAGTTAGAACTAGCTAGTGCTCCATTCTCCTCTTCAGTGCAGAAACTTAGCTCTCTTCAATTCTTGGAACTGTTCTGAGAGCATCTGTAAATTGAAGATGTGGCAGATCTGCATCAGAATGGTTCAACTTGATAAGAGCAAGCTTGGTTAAGAGGTCCTTGGATATGGTTTTTCTCCTTTAGGCAGTAAATGCTGATTACAACCCACTAAACTGGAAATTCACTAAAACTTCAGAACCTCACATAACAGAACATGGGATGCTAGCCCAAAATTTTCACAGCTTGTGAAGCACCCTTTATGACTTTTTGTTATGCACACACTTACCTCCCTCCCTCTAGCACAGATACAGATGCATCCCAGCAAAGAAAAAGTTCAGAGAAGATGAAAGTTGTCACAAAAGCCCACCTAGCACCAAGGACTTCAGGGAGATGGCTAGGGAAGTGATGGGCAAGGTAGTGCAGGACGTTTGAAAACATTAGGAAATGGTAAGGCCTCAACACATAATTGCACAGAGTAACAAGAAATCAGAAGAGAAAGATGGAACGAAGCAGCATAGGAAGGTGGTCTATGAGACACTGGAGAGGCCGTTGGTTCATTCCAGTTATCACAGCCCAAATATAATCCCAAAGTCTCAAAGAACCTTGGTCAAGGCCACTGTTTCAACATCCTTCTCCACTCAGACCAACGCCTAACCAGGACAGAAAGGGGATCAGATCTGCTCTTACAGATTTTCAAGGAAAAGGAATCTCCAACTTGCCTCAATCATGTGACATAATTCTGTGTGTGTGTGTGTGTGTGTGTGAATATGTGTGTAAAAATAAATGTGAGAGTGACCGAAGCAATTAAAGGTAATTAGGAGTAAGACAGTTCTCTGAACTTCCATAAGGAAGTAGCCTGGATAAGGTTCATATAGTCTGACACTTTGGGGAGGTGGAATATGAGATTATAAGAGAAAAAAAATGTAAGACCAAGGACGGAGATTAAGTAAGAAGAATAAGAGAGAATACCATTTCCAGGGAAGTAAAAATTAAATGCGATTCATCTGGGAAAGCCTTAATAAGAAGCAGCTTCTCAGAGAGGGGCGGTGTATAGGTAGCGGCAATCAGGAGTTTTAGGCCAAGGAAAATTTCATATATCTGACTTGAGATTTAGGGCAAAACACTATTTTTACATCACTGGTCCTCACCCCACTAAGGCAGCTGGTTGAATAAGGGATCTCCAAAAAGTCAGGCCTACTAGTTTGTGTTAGGAAAAGCATAATTTTCAGAGGAGAGAGGATCAACAATGTCCCAAGAACTGAAGTCAGAACATCATGTACTGAGGGGGGATCTTAAGTAAAAGTAAGAGAATAAACATCTTATGACTTGTCTTACTGCTCATTACTCAAACTCAGTTTCTCGTTATATTTTAAGAGAAAGTGATTGGTTACCAGTCACTAATTTATAAGTTAAAAACATATAATGCAGTGTAGGCCAATGTTTTTAAAAAAAGGTACTTAAAAATGGCATTTTTTTTTTGTTTTTTTGGAGAAAAGAATGAATCATGCCCTAAAGTTGATCCCTAATGAGCTCCACAGGAGAAACTAAAAGAGCATCCATTGCAAAGGACTAAATGACAGCAAAGGTCTGACCAGAAAATCGCTTCTTTCCAGCCGCTTCAGGTTGTCCTTGGGTCCCACCCACCCTTTCTTAAAAGCTGCTGAACTGATACTGAGGAAAAAAAAAAAAAACTGGACAACTGCTCCCATATTTATTTTTTTTTATAAAACACATTGTATTCATGGAACATTTTAATTTATTTCTTCTTTTAATTGCCAGCAGGTGACTTTGAAGTCTGGAGTCTTGGGGATCACAATATAAGCAGAGTTGGTGATTCCAAACCAAAATTCAGCTGCAAAATAGAAAAAACAAAAACAAAACGAATACCAGCTCCTAGGAACAAGCCATAGAATTCAGTACAAACAGCTAGCTACCAGAGTGGGGAAATAGAAGAAAGTGTTCTAGTTTGATTATTTTCTCTTTTGGATGGCAGCTGCAAAACAGAAGACGGGTTTCATCTGGTGCCTTTTGAGTAACTAATTTTCCTGGACTCATCACACACAGAGCATCAAAGCCTAGAAACAGGCCTGAAGCAGCTTCACAAGATGCTCCTCACTCACTTATCTCTACAGATACCATAATCACACCATCAAGAACACAGGCTTGTTCATTTTACAACCTAGCTGTAAGTAGTGGAGCAGGCTGGTGAAATGAATCATGGATTGGGAACTGCGGATACCAATATATGTGACAGGCTTCCACCCATTTCTCTCTGACTACTTTCAAATGTTTTTTTCTCTGTTTCTGAATATATTTAGGTGGCAATAACTAGGTAGATTCCTATTTTGCTTAAATTTTCCTTCTGAAACACCTTCCCCCTTTTTTAAAATCCCCTTTTCCCCCACCCACTTATTCTCCACCCTTCCACCCACAGGCTATATATTCAAAAGTTAATAGGTGAGTAATAATATTAGTAAGAATAGTAAGGTTAACAACAACAATAACCAACAACATTAATAATATTAATCCCCTATATCTGCATAGCACTTTACGATCTACAAAGCGCATTCATATCCATGATCTCATCTGTGCCATAATGCATCAGTCATCAGACACACAGGCCTTCAACTGTGCAAGGAAAATAGATCAAATGTTAGAAGTAAAGTGGTAAAGAAAGGGCAAGAAAAAGCTGGTAGTGAGGGATGTTGGAGCTGTGAAATTTTTAAAAAAGGGGGGTTGGACTGAATGAAAAAATGTGATTTCAAAAATATATGTAAAAAATTGAAATTTAAGTTTAGTGTGTGGCATCAAATACTAGTCATCCTCAGACTAAGTATAAATGGCCAAAATTAGTAATTACCATAAATTGTTAGTTCAATATACATATATATATAAATATATGTATATATATTTATATATATATGTATATATATACATCATAGCAATTGTACCGAAATGCCTTAACATTCCCTTTAAATGACATTAGCATTGCAAGATTAAATGCTTAGAGAACAACTAAAGCCATGATATGAGTGCACTTTTGACAAAACTGGAATAAAACATGTAGGAAATAAATAAAAGCAACCTATGTACTTCATTTATCATTAGTGTTGATTTTATAGTTATTTTATAATTTATCCCAGACTATTATAAAATATATAAAACTGAGATATAAAGTATCAGCAATATAGCTTTGTACTTTAAATAATTTTCAGCTACAGTTTTGCTTTTAGAAAACAAACTTTAAATCAGCTGTTTTTATTTCCTTGTAAAAGGTTCTGTAAATGTATATGCTCAGGTCCCTGATGGACTTAGTCATTGTGACTTCCAGACTTTTCGAATATTTTAACCGTCAGGCAATGGGACAAACAAACCTTTATTGTGCCATGTTTAATTCTTCATGTTTCCACACAGGAAAGTCGAGCTTAAAACATTTAAATAATGTATGTATGCATATATATATATATATTTAAAAATTCATTAATGATCTTTAAACTGTGGGGTGAACATGTGAGATGAGGTAAATAAATTTGGCACATTTCGAACAGTATCCTTTAAGTTTTGGTAAATTATGTAGCACAACATATTTTTTCCACTGTGATCTATAGGTGCTATCCACATAAGGTGGGGGTGGTTAAGAGCAAGAGTCACTGGAATGTTTCTAGTAAATCAACAGGGACAAGCTCCCCAGATACTCACAACCAAATGTTGATATAGAAGCAAAAATATATACAATAGAGTCACTTGTTTGTAGTTTGGCACAATGTTTTCCTTTTTCCCCCCCTTGGGTAAATAGTGCATAAACTACTTGTGCAACCGTGTGACTTTTAAAGTCTTTTACATAGAATATCAGATTAAAGTTTGTTTCCAAAGACTTATTCCCACACTTTAAAATTCTTTTCTTTAAGCACTTACATGTCAACATACATACCACAAGGCATATTTTGAAAGAAATAAAATACAAACATCAAATGTCTTTCTGGAAAATGCGAGCCTCTTCTTCAAATACAGGTAAAACCCAAAATGCTGTTTCTGCTTTTAGGAGATTGTAGTCGGAATCCCTGCAGGAAAACCAAACAATTTATGCCAGTTTAGTTAGTTTTACTGCATACCCCACAGAAGGATCCCCAAATCAAATCTGTTTATATCATAGTAGAAAGCCCTCCTACTTGCTGCATGATGCAGTTTTGTTTTCCAAATTACATTCTTTTTGTTTAAACAAGCTTGGCTTTTAATTCTTTTGTTGAAAAATTTTTTTTCTGCAAAGCCCTTCCCTTCACCACCATTATTCCAGAGCACATTTTAGTTCTATTTTCTCAAGGAGTAAAAACTAACGTTGAATGGCAGAAAAAGTAGCCGTGTTAGAGTTTATACTTAGCCAAGACACAACCAAATTGCCCACTATTTTGGGTGGCTTAAAGGTCATGGGGATTTTCATGCACATTTATCATTTTTTGAAAATTAATCAATTTAAAATTTTATTTGTAAAAGGAGGGAATTGGGCAGTTTCTTTCATGCAAACTTTTGCTTTCAAGAGAGAAAAATGACAGACTGAAGGCTTAGAAGGGAGTAGAAAAGCTAAGGGTGCATAATCTCAGCCATTTTGGTGCAGTATTACCTCAGTTTCTCAAAAGAAGCTGTCCCAGCCTCATTCTTGTGGGCCTGTTCTCGCTCCGTGCGCTTTCCCTTACACTTCTCATCTTTCAGGGCTTTGGAGCTGGATTTGTGACGATATAACTTTTTGTGTGTTGGTCCATTATTGCCTAAAGTGCTCAGGTTATTATACTTTTTATCAAAGAAGGCAGCGCGAGAGTCCTCGTTATAACCAGGCACATTTGCACGGCCAGGATCACCTATTGCTGCTTTCCCATTGCTTTTACTCACACCCTTGATGGACCTGTGATTCTTAGTGGCTCCTGGTGACCCGTTGTTGACTTTTTTCTTAGATTCCTGTGGTGTCCCAGCCAATATTTTGAGGGTTTTTAATTTGAGACTATTGGACTCAGGGGAGTAGAATACGTTGGGGTCCCCATGGTGCTGCATGGGTTCCCAAAGCGGCTCTATGGAGGCCATCATGAATCTCTGCACATCTGCCATTCCAGAAGCAATGTTGGACAAGATATAGGAAGGCTCCTGAAATTCCCGCTGGTCATCATCTAGGAGGCTATTGGTGTTGGTGTTGGTGCCCATGCTCATGTCACTCCAGCCTGGGCTGCTGTCTTTCCCCACAGCCCAGTCTCCAGAAAGTCCCTTCTGACTTGGCATCTTCATAGAGGCCCCAGGATCACCATGTTGGATGCATTCAGTCAATGCCTTCCCTGTGGACGATATAGCGTTGATTTGACCACCCCCATGGCCAATGTCAATTTGCATTTTCTCTCCATTGATTGTAGCCATGAATTTCCCTTTCTTTGTTGACTTAGGGACCTGGCGGAAGGCTTTGCCAGATGGCTTTTCAACCCCTTTGTTGGTGGCTTTGGGGGATTTTTTCCTGGTGTTTTTCTGAGAAGAGCTTTGGTTCATAGCCCCACTCTTACTGGGTGAGCTTTTCTTTCTTGATTTTGAAACTTTGTTGTTAGTATTCATTTGCCCAGATGGATCATTAAATGTTGATAAGCATGGGGTTTTGGGGAGCAGGCTGACAGAATCCTCATCATTGAACATATGGAACTGAAACTGATGGTTATTTAAAGAAAATCCCTCCTCCACTTGGACTTGCTGTGAAAGCGTACTGCAATCCCACTTGATCTTCTCCATATTGCCCAGTGGTCCTGGGACACCCTCTTGAAACCCTTTAAGTGTTCCTAATGTCTTTGTACTGTCACATCTGGTAATTTGAGGGGAAATACTGGGGGTGTCAGGTGGAGATATCTCTGAGAGGGAAGAGTGGCGAAATTTGTCAGGAGTGAAGTTGGAGATATCCAGGAGGTCAGTGGACTCCTTTAGTGGTGCTATTTCATCAGTGTTCTGCTGGATCACCAGCTTGGGGCTGCAATGGGCCAGGAAGTCATCAGTGATATCATCATCACCCTCCTTTTCACAGGACTTCAAGCTTAAGGAGCAATAATTGCTTGAATTGACAGAGAGTGGGGCCATGGAATCAAAGCTGAAGAGCTGACCATCATCTAGATTGACTGGGCCCTGTTGGAAAGGAAAGCAGATATCTGCATTATTAAAGTGACATAATTGATAAGAGTCATCAGATGCAAGATGGGTGTCTTGCACAGAGGCGTATAGGACCTTGTTGCAACTACTGCCATCGCTATTGAGGCAGATTTGATTGTATGTAGTAGCTGTGAGGTTATTTTCCACGGACACTACCTGGGAGACTCCAAATTCACTGGATTGGGTTGGAGCTGTCTCACTTGAGACTTCACCTATGAATTTCTGGGGACCAGAAGCAGGCTTGTTGGGCCATGCATTTCCATAGTCGCTTGATTCCATTTTGAAGTTTTGGGATGACTGCTGTAGATCATCAGACTCGGAGGGTGTAGAAAGCACACAGTCCTGGGAAGGCTGGAGAGGTGCAAATGATTTTTCTGTTTGGGTGAGGTTGCCTTCATTTTGTTCTGGAGAATGGTGAGTGAAGTATGGGATACCAGTATTATTTGACAAGTCAGAAGCATCTAACAATGTCTGCAGATACCCTCCAGGTATAACAGGTATATTGGTGGCAACATTAGCAGATGATAGAGGCATTTCAGAAGAGCAGGTTGTTGGTAGGAAAGTAGAATTCTTAGCAACCTTCGCTTCATGGAATTCAGATAAATTGGAACTGCTTGAGGTCCCAGGAATAGCTTCATTATTTAAATTAGCCTTGGAGGACCGGTCTTCCAAAAGAGGGCTCATTTGAATAACTGGCTTGCTTTCTTGCCCAGCTTTGAGTTTCTTGGATTTTAATCTGGCTTCACTTTTAAATTTGATTTTGTTAAGCACTCTTCTCTCTGGCCCCTTAAATTCTGCATCTTGGGCTTTAAATTTCACTGAGTCTGGGTCATTTAAATGTGATCCATTTGCACAGTTGGGAGATTTCAGTGTACCTTTCAGGCTTCCATCTTCTTTATGACTACTAGCTTGCCTCTGATCGTTGCAGAATGAAACTTGCTTACCACTTGCTGAAGTTTCCACGGAAGGGATTCTTTGAATCCTGTGCCTGTTGCCAAGTTTAGATTTTCGTTTGCGAGTAGGTGGCAGGAATGACACCTCAAAGCTACCTGATTCAAAGCCTTGCTTTGGGCATAAGTGTGTCTTGTTGGACTCTGTGCTGCTGTTTCTTTGCTTCTTCTTCTTCTGCCAGAAGCCCTTTAAGGGTGCCAGCTTGGCATATTTGTTCAGCTGATGCTCACTCAAAATGACTGTGGTCTCACTAGCATCTACCCTACCTAACTTCACTAGCATGTTCTTCTCACCCTTAAAGCGATTGATGATGATGTATTTGATAATAACAGGGGGCTCTTTACGGGTTACCTTTCTTCTTTTTTTGGGACACCATTCATCATCATCTTCCTCTTTGGAACCACCTGGCAGCCATTCCTTCCTCTCATTTACTTTTTCACCTTCTAGTGAGTCAACATCATATAGATAATCTTCACTGTACCTGACTTTTCTCTTTGCTCGCAGCCCATAGTTCTGCTGGGAGGAGGAGCTGCCAGAATTATTGTCCCGAGCCATGTAGCGGCTACAGTCTTTGATCTCTCCCAAGGCATCGTAAGACACCTCAATGAAGGAACTGTCATCACTGAAATTCCCTGATGTCTCCAAGGGATTGGCAAGATGGCCCTGCTTTGGATTCTTAAATTGTCCTTCCTCAGTCCCACCGCATGGTTTATTTAAGGCAGATTTTTCTCCATTATCCTTTCCGTCTTTTTTCTCCACACCTTTGTCTTCCTGACCTTCTTCTTTGCCTTTCTTCTTGTCCAGAATTTTATCTTCTTCCCCCCAGATGATGCTCATGTCAGGAACCTTGAATTGGGAAAGATCACTGCTCTGCTTCAGGGTCCCACCCTTAGACTCCCGCTTGGGGCATGTAGTAAAGACACTGGGGAAAAAGTTGAATTGGGCATCCTCCTGCATCAGAAGGGTGGTCTTGTCTCGAACATTGTCCTGGAAAGACTCATATCGAATTTTCAGGGAGCAGACATCACTGCCCAGTGTTGACTCATCATCATCAAACATATAATTATCCACATCTTCTTCAGAGAATAGGTTGACAGACAGCTCATTCTTGGAACAGAGGTCAAGCAGTTCAATTTTACTCTCACTAATGAAAGTCTCAAAGTAACCCCAATCCTGACTGGAATTGGCCAGCAAAGCCTCTTCTGTGTTGCACTTATCTAACAGTAATGCCTCATAATAACTTTTCTGAGTTGGATCTTCCAAATCGATGTCAGGTTTCTCCGCTTCTCGTCTATCTCCTGCCCTTGATTTGTGTAAAGGGAAGCCAAGGAGCTGGTCTGAGAGCAGCTGCTCTCCGTATTTCATGTTTTCTCCAGCATTAATACACTGAATCCCTATGTCAGAGACTGCACAGGTTTCGTAATCCCTATTCAGATCACCAACTTTTAAGCTGAGCCCTGGCTCAGGATCTACTGCATCCTTGGACTCCATGAAGCAGCCCAAGCAAGTCCGACTTGGCTGCATGAGGCAGTCCCCATTCAGAGCAGACATGCCTGCAGGCTCCATTATGGCGAATGAAGCTTTCTCACACTCATTGGGCAGTGACCATGTGCTCAGGCCTTTTCCGACACCAGATGTAAGGGAGATGGCATTCACAGAAGCACTATTAGCAGCATGCTCAGGTGCTTCTATCAGGCCCAAAGGAGATGGAGGGCTTTGTATACAGGGCTTCTTGGAGGGCAGAGGCAAGAGGCCCCTGGGATACATCAAGGACTCCTTTTGAACCACTGGTATAGGCTGGACAGGTGCAGCAGCCTCTAGAGCCACAAATGATTTCATCGCCATATCCTGGTTGTCTGAGTCTAGAGAAAAGGGGGGAAAATGACAGGAATAAAATTAAAGGTCTTGAACCAGACTTATTAACTCTCTTTCCCATGGTCATTTTCTGGTACTTGATCATGTTATATAAGCTAAGACTCAGTTTCTCTAGCTTTAGAACAAGATATTACAAAGTTAAAGAACAACTGCGATTTTATATTATCTATTCATGTGAATAAGAAACATGTTTTAAGGTTCAGCTTTTTCTTCAGACAAAGACTTCCCTCAGACATGAGGAAAGAATTGAACTGAGTGCTTGATCAATTGGAAAGTCAAGGCTTTCAGGGTGTGCAAATGCTCAGATGGGATCTTCATGGTTCTGAGCTATGAGGCTCAGTCCTAGTCTTCAGATCTCTGTTCCCAAAGCTCATACTAAATCTAGATGTTCCAAGACTCACATCAGAGCATATTTCTAATTCACTAGGAATTTTGAAGAATTTAAGTATTAATCTGACAGATAATTTGAGAGAGCAAAGTGGTTGGATTAGATATATCTTAGAGGCCCACCTAGCTCAGTTAGATATTTGGTAGAATAAAGTTTGGGATTAACATTAATTTTAGAGGCATTTTAGACTTAGCCTGCCCAAACATTGTGGAGCCTAAAAATCTATGCTGGGAGAGATATTATGTGCTGTAATGAAATTCACTTACCATTTTCTTTGACCCCATTAATCAGAGTGTTTTCTCCATTGGCTGAGGCAACAACAGCCTTATCTTGTTGGTTATCCATGAATGTAACCTCCTATTGTTTCATTCCAAGTCCAAATGTTGTCCAACCTGCACATTTCAGATATATAACAATCATTAAACTTGTTTTCCTCTGTTTGAAGGTTATTTCAGCTAAAGGTCTTAAAAGGCTCACTGGAATTTACCTGTTTTCAGAGTGTCTTCATTAGTGCTATTGTTTTTGTTTCATTGTTTATATCTACTGGATAAGTCAATTTGGAAACTCACACTTCATTCATACACACATCGTAGATCCTTCTATCCCTTCCAAACAACCAGGCTATTCAAAAGTAAAATCTGAGGAAGCAGGCAAACTTACACCTTCTTCTAGATAGTAACCCATTTAACTTAATTATAGCTGTCCAACTACAAAGAATGCAAAGTGCAGTCTAGATTAACCTGGGATTAAGGGGTATGTTCTTATGGAGACTGGCTTTATTTCTGTTTGCCTTATTTCTACTTCAGATTATATGAAGCTCTTAAAAATAAGCCAATTCATACATACATACACATGTATACATTACACTCAGATATTCTCTCTCTGTGCCTTAAAATTTGACTGCTAAGGATAAAGAGGTAGAGAATTCATTCTTTGGTTTCTTGACTTTCATGACTTTAACTCTGGTATTGACAAGTATCCTTCCAAGTCTACAGTAAGATTTTAAGATGGACTACAAAGAATATCTGAAATTTATGAAAAAACCCCATCATCATCTCACATTTTAAGGCATAGAATACATATCTGTAGCCCCTTATCTCTTGGTAACCTACCTAGGTGGTAGGTATATGCAAAATGATAGGAGTCAAGACCACCCCAGATGAAGCGTCTATCATATACCACTACAACATTTCTAAATATCATAGATATTAACTTAATGATGATCAGTTATGTGGGCCTTTGCTCTACAGAATTGGAAGACTAAACCATAAACAATCATTTAGTTCTTTCCTATGACTTTTCAAATCTCAGCTCTAAGTGAGACAACCTAGAGGTATATATTTTCCCACATTTTCATTTATTTATACCTTAGCTATTTATAAAAATGAATTGGGAAAGGGATTATAACTTATATACCTATAATGCAAAAACAGCTTTGAGTTTGCTTTAGCTTTTCCCCACTGATCATTTTAAGACTTTTGTGGGTTTTTAAAAAATTCTATTTTGAGCTAAAATCAATTAGCACTTTTTGAATAATGTACAACAAATTGCTTTGCTGATCATGGTAAATCATGAAGTGTAATGGCACTAAAATAACATTAACATAGAGACAGGTATTTTGACGCCAGGAAATGCTCAGTTAAACCAGAAAAGTGACCCATCCTATCTGTCCTATCCCTTGATTGGGACTGGGGAGGACTCATAGTTCCTGTCTCAACAGGCTGCTATGCTTTTTCCCAAGGACCTGTAAGCCTCAGGTCTCAGAGTCTAGATACCCTACGCCAACATTTGTGCTGGGGGCTGTCTTTGGCTTTTTCCAACTGGAAGACTAAATAAGGCATAAAAATAATTCATGTTTCAGCCCATGAACCTGCAACAATGTAACCTTTGAAATTTGAGTAGTGCTGATCTCTGGGATACCAATTTAAGTTAATTCAACAACTGACAAGGTTTCATTTGTGGTCATGTGAGTATGACACACCGCAGCAGAAAAGATAGTTGAATGATACTAGCTAGATTCATGTTTTCAAGGTGTTCAGAGTATTGGGACAAAAACAAGTCATAGACAAATTCTAAAAACTGTATAATACAGTGAAAGAGAGGCAACATCTGAAATAACCTTGAAAAATGGTGTTTCAGGAGGTACATATGCAGAAATATAGAGGAAAGAAAGGCATTCCAGGCTAAAGGAACTTTATCAGATGCCATGAATCTCTCTGCATTCCAGTCTATTATGTAAACAATGGCTACAGAATCACAGGCCTGACAACTTACTGTAAACATTTCTGTTTTGCCTTGCATGTAACACCATTCTCAGTTAATCCTCAAACTCTCAAGGTTTGCTCTCATTTCATTCTGTTTGCCTCCTCCTATACTCCCCAAATATTCTAACCTTCTCTGTTCCTTTAATATGCTAGATCATTTTTTTGGTTTGTTTTCAGGCTTCTGCCTCTGATGCCCTACCCCAACCTTCCCCCTTTACCCTATTCCTTTCCTTTCTTCCCTTTCTAGCCTTCTTTTCACCTCTCTCTCCTAGTCCTTCAGTTTTTTCACTGACACCTTCATTGATTCTCCCCACCTCAAAATTAATTTCTTCCCTTCTCTCTGTTCCCAGAGAACTTTGATGTCCTCTGTGTTTATCACCTTAAACGGTACTTCTTCTTCTTCTTCTTTTTTTTAAAAAAACATTACTTCTTTATATCTGATAACCAGAAGACTCAGTACCTTACAACTCCACAAAGCCTCATTTAGAGTGCTTAGAACATGACATGTACTCTGTAAAAGTTGATTGGACAATGATGTTCAATGGTAGGATAATATAAGGGAGAATTCAGAGAACAGTAGGCATTTGGCTCAAGTATCAGCTACACACAGGAAAATATGGTTGAAAAGATAAGGGCTATGCTGTAGAGTTTGCATATATTTTATGTCCCGCAGGCATTTTAAGCTGAATCTCTTGAAAATCCAGCAATTTCTTCTGTCTCCCCTAACCCCACTGCTTTTTACAGCCAGAGGTAATGGGGATTTATCTTCCCAACACTGGAATCCCGAGTTGTATGGTTTACCCTGGGACTGGGATTGTTCACTCCCAACATGTCCTGATTTTTATTCACCATACATGACGGTAGGATTGTCTGTTTCACCACTGTCTCTCTGCACCACACCTTATCTCCTTGACTCCACCCATCCCACCCATCTGGATGAATGTAGCTTCCTTAAATCCTTGGTTGTCGGACAACCATGCAGCCTGATTTTCTGACAGTTCTGGGTGTTATTTGTTTTGAGATCTAGTTGTAATTCTTTCTATGGTTATATGAGGAGGTGAATCGTGTCTACCTACTCCTCCATTTTTATCAAAAGTCCATTTTTTAATTCAAAACTGAAATTACAAAGTCCATTTTTTAATTCAAAACTGAAATTACATATACAAGGAAAAAAGCACATATATGAAGAATTGTGACTTCAGTTTTGTGTGATGCTGAGATGAACCTCAGATGCACTATACACTCTAGGGAACTCTTTACTCTCTTCTATCTCATGTCTCTTCGTGTATTTCTTTGATTATTGTACATTCCTACCTCAATCCTGTCAGCAACAGCAAATGGGATGCTTCTGTTGGTTTCAGGGTCCTGAATGTTCCACCTGCCTTCATTTTTGGCAGCTACCAGTCTAAGGTGGTGGTGGTGGTGGTGGTAGTGGTGGTGGTGGTGTGTGTGTGTGTGTCTGCTATCAGGCTCTTGTGCAGCAGCTATAATAGCTGCATTTTTATCTAATGTTGAACTAGTTGGCTCAACATTTGGGTCTATCTTCCTCTTTTTTCCTCCCTTCCCACACTGTTCTTAACTGCCATCCTTTCTGACACTACCCTAAAGATGTTTCCAAAAAGAACAAGTGCTTAAGACCAGAAACCAACGAGAAAATATGTGAAAATGCAATGTCTATGTTGAAGCACTATACAAATGCCAGAAAACCAACTATGAATAAGGAATAGAAAGAAATAAGCAGATGCACTCCCAGGATCAGGTCAGCAATAGCCAACCTCTAGTCTTAATTTTTAACTTTTAGACCAGAGGTGGCTGTATTTTATTTACCTGCACACCTGAATCCCTTTGCCTTTACAAAATAGTTTTATTTTCAGAACTTTTCCAGCTTTCTTTCTTTTTCAAGTCCAAGGAACAAGCGGTAGAGAAGTTTATTCACTGTTTGTCAGGTAAAGAATGAGATGTTTTTTCCAAAGAGTCTCCTTCTTCTTGTCACCAGTATAACGATGGCACATTAAGCATAGAGAGAAGAACCTGGAACATGCATTGATGTTTAAGATGGGGAATCCTTGGAAGAATTACGCCATAGTAGCATGGCACCTTGTAAAGATGAGTTTATACAAGGGCGATGTCGTAATCGCTGAGTGCCTTTGCTGCCAGTCAGCATTGAGCTACATTTAAATGGTAGAGTGCAGTAACTGTAGGATAAATTGTCTTTTGACTTTCTCCATATGGTTTCTAATTTCCTTCCTTACTACTAATCTATCTTGTTAATTGCATTTTAAAATGTTACTAAATTCTTTTCAGAAACATAATCACTGAACCATAGGAGTAGAAGGATCTTGGATGATAGTCTGCTCCCAAACTCCCTATTTTACCACTGGGCAACCAAGTCTAAGAAAGGGGAAACTGCTTTCTCAATGCCACACGGTGAGTTGATAACATATACACACATCCTTGGAAATCGCCCTGTGGTACCAAGTTACATATAAATAATAACTACTTAATCATAGGGTTTCTAACTTCTTGTTGGCTTTATTCGCGTAACTGGTATCACAGATAAGAAAAATGTCCTTGTTTATCCCATAGGGGGAGTGGAAGGTAATAAGGAAAAAGCCAAACATCGAATCCATCTGTAAAGGAGACACTGCTTTTCCAGCTTCTGGACTTTAAAACTCTCATTCATCAACCTGAGGCACACCAGTCTAAGCACCATGTTTCTCCCTTCCACATATACATTATGTTCATGTATGAACATATATGCTCAAAATATTGTGGGGTCTTGCCCTGGCTGATATGGCTCAGTAGATTGGCACCTGCCTGTGAATCCAAAGGTCGCTGATTCAATTCCCAGTCAGGGCACATAATCAGGTTGCAAGCCAGGTCTCCAGCCAGGTCCATGGCTGGAGGCAGGTGAAAGCAACTATACATGGATGTTTCTCTCCCTCTCTGCCTCCCTCCCTTCCCCTCTCTCTAAAAATAATAGATAAAATCTTTAAAAAATATCTCTCATTGTAGAAGGGGGATCGTGCATACTGGACCAGAGTTGGAAGACAAATGGAGCTGGGAGTTCATTTGATCAGTTAAGTCCTAAAATGAATTCAACTGTTTAATAATGCCTAGTTAATTATCACTTGAAATTTTGGATGGGGCATTGAAGGGCCAGGGGTTCTCCAAGTAAAGTGGTTTTTTAAAAAGTCCCAAGTGATCATGGTAGTTAAAAAAAGTCTTTTATTTATCTCATTCTTTATCTTAACAACCAAGGCAGGGAACAAAAATATAAAGAGATAAACATAAAATTTATTTATTTTGAATCCTTAAAGAATTTCAGACATCTGCATTTATTTCCTGATAGATCGGCTATTTTTAGGTAAGTAGACACGAGTAAACTGAAGACAAAATATAACCAAACACAAAACATCCCATGAGCAAAAGTGCTATGATTAGGTTGGCCCAGGAATTTGGAATCAGCCTTGGTATAATGGAGTCTTCCAATGAGATGCAGAAAAAGCTGTTCCAGTGATAACGGAGAGCCTCAGTTCCACTATTCATAAAATCTCTGGTCTTTCTTTCTAATTTCGGAGACAGTTCCATTGCAAGAGGGGTACGTATCTTGTTCTAAGCAGTGAAGAACAACACAGTTCAACACTGATGAGAATCTTTGGATTTGAGTACCCCACTTCCTTACCTCTCTTGTCTATGTGGAAACCAGCTGGTTAGAAGACTGGTGCTGTTACATAAGTGTGGGTGTACATAAACTATGTCCCCAATTAGTGAATGTTTTACATGCCATGAAGAAAAC
Source organism: Noctilio leporinus (assembly GCA_004026585.1). NCBI lineage: Eukaryota > Metazoa > Chordata > Mammalia > Chiroptera > Noctilionidae > Noctilio > Noctilio leporinus. The sequence goes on along the minus strand of PVIW01005840.1, from coordinate 5,020 downwards.
AGAAGCGGGAAACACAAGTTCTATTGCCAAGGCACTTACAGTCTAGGAGAGGTAGGGTTATATTTGGCATCGCAGGTTTCTCTCAGCGTGATAAGCCTCAGATAGGTTCAAATATTTATTTTCATATTTCTATTTTACTTTCAAATTATTCTAACTTGGCCGATCTCCAGGGAAAATCTTCCAGATATTGGACCATTAAGGGAAAAAATCTCTCTAATTCATATGTCCAAGGCTTAGAAAAATGCATCCATCTTTGATCACTCCATAAAGACAAGTGCAACCTAAGACTTGACTCTGGACTTGCTCTTATTAAATACACAGCTGCTAGGCAACTCTTAGCAAGTAGTGAGGCTACTGTTTCAGACCCCATCCCACCCTTACACTCCTTTTGCAAATATGCTTGTTGTAGAGCTCAGCAGTTACTCTGAAACTAATAGGTTGGTAGATGCCTGCACATTTTTACAACCAGCACACCTGTCACTGACAAAGGTTCAGAGGGCCCAGATATCCTCTACCAGTAAGTAAATTCCACTAGGGTATCTCTACATGTAGCTACTTATATGTAGAGAAAACACTTTAAGATGAGTTTGTCCACTTACAAAAATACTGTCACAACTGCTAAAGAAGCTTTACTCAACAAAGGAAAGGAAAACTCCAATAACCCCACAAAAGCACCAGGAACCCAATGTCATATATTCACAAGGTCATGCACCCCTTCCTCCCATCAGAGTAATTTTTATCATATTTAATTTTCTACATGGGACAAAATGGCTACCCAGGAACAAGGGAAAACACAGGGGTACAAGATCGGGAGACATCAGAAAAGAAGACAGGGTGGGCCTGAGAATAGGTGTGTTGCCAGTCTAATTAGAATTCTGTAGTAGCCTAGCAATAATCTATTACTATTATTTCTTTATTCTGACCCCTGGAGATTCATTACCGTTACCCAGAGCCAAAGCAGCAAAAAGCACTAGAGTCTCTGAAATAGCCCCCTGGAGTATCTTCTGTAGCATCCAGCTCAAGACAAACTTGACTGATGCCCAAAGCATCCTGGGGTCCTGAGCTCATTAAAGTTACACAGGAAACACCCATTGTATGTTCAGTTCCAAAGCTCACATTTGCTGGACAGCAGCAGTTGGCTGAACAAAACTCTTCGCAATTCCAGTGGCCAAGTACACAGGAGGGGGGAACTTCTTAGGGCCAGGCTTGTAGAGGTTCACCAGCTGATGGGCAAAACAAGTCCTGGAGAAGGCAAAGATGAGTGGTGTGCTGCCCTAGTGATCCTGGTTTTCTTAGATTCCTTTGCTATCTTCTTTTCTACTGGGAGGTCCAAGTATTTCTTAGAAGGGGTGTTATCTACAACTATTGCATCTATTTACCTTTTTAATGCCAATATTTGGGATCACTTGCAACTTCTGACCTGCACTATCTAGTACAGTGGACACCAGTCACATAGAGCTAATTAAATTTAAATTTAAAAATTTTTTAAAGATTTTATTTCATTATTTTTTAGAAAGGGGAAGGGAGAGAGGCAGAGAGGGAGAGAAACATCAGTGTATGGTTGCCTTTCACCTGCCTCCAGCCATAGACCTGACTAGAGACCTGGTTTGCAACCTGGTTATGTGCCCTGGCTGGGGAATCGAACCTGCGACCTTTGGGTTCGCAGGCCGGCACCTTAACCACTGTGCTACCAGCCAGGGCTTAAATTTAAATTTAAATTAAATTAAATATAGTTATTCAGTTACATTATTTCAAGTGCAACGTAATCACATGTGGCCAGTGGTTACTATATTGGACAGCACAGATGTAGACCATTTTCTTTATGAAAGGAAGTTTTACTAGGCAGCACTGTTATTTTTATGTCCTAATCATCTAGTCACCTTCTCTAGTTATACAGGCTAGCCTAGCATTTTATTTACTGTTTTGATTTCAGTCACAGTGGGTTCATGTTACTGTATTCCTCAATTCATCAGTAATCCAAGCAAATGTCTTTCTTGTCATCATTCATTTTTTATTTAAATGTTTTCAATTACAGTAAGTATTCAATATTTTTTAGTATTAGTTTCAGGTGCATAGCACAGGGGTTAGACAATCATATGCTCTGCAAAGTGACCTCCTCCCCTGATATTCCCAGTAACCACCTGGAACCATACATGCATAGTTATCACAATATTATTGACTATATTGCCTATGCTGTACATCCTCCGCATGATTATTCTGTAACTATCAATGTGTACTTCTTAATCCCTTTACCATTTTACCCATCCCCCTTTTTGGATGACAACAATTTGTTCTCTGTATCTATGTGTCTGTTTCTACTTAGTTCATTTATCTTGTTCATCAGATTCTACATATAAGTGAAATTATATGGTATTTGTTTTTCTCTGCCTGACTTATTTAGCATAATGCCCTCTGGGTCCATCCATGTTGTTGCAAATGGTAAGATTTCATTCCTTTTTTATGGCCCAGTAATAGTCCATTGTATACATGTACTACATATTCTATATCTAATTTTCTAACAATGGGCACTTGGTTATTTCCATATTTTGGCTACTGTAAATAACACTGCAATGAACATAAGGATGCATATGTCTTTTCAAATCAGTGTTTTGGATTTCTCTGGATAAAAACTCAAAAGTAAAACTGTTGGGTGATAAAGTAGTTCTATTTTTAATTTTTGGAGGAAACTCCATACAGTTTTCTACAGTAGATGCACCAATTTGTGGTCCCACCAATAGTGCACGACGGTTTCCTTTTCTCTACATCCTCGCCAGCAGTTGTTGGTTGTTGACTTATGATGGTAGCCATTCTGACAAGTGTGAAGTGATATCTCATTGTGGTTTTAATTTACATTTCTCTGATGATTACTGATGTTGAGTATCCTTTCATATGTCTATTGGCCATCTATATGTTTTCGTGGGAGAAATGTCTATTCAGGTCCCCTGCCCATTTTTAATTGGATTGTTTGTTTTGTTGGCATTAAGTTGTATGAATTCTTTATAAATTTTGGCTATTAACCCTTTATTGGATATATCTTTGGTGAATATCTTCTCTTGTTCAGTAGGTTGTCTTTTAAGAAAAAATATTGCTAAGTAAAATGTTAGAGAGTTTGCCAATGTTTTCTTCTAGGAGTTTTATGGTTTTGAGTCTTACATTTAGGTCTTTAATTCATTTTGAATTTATTTTTCTATATTATGGTTTAGTTTCATTTTTTGGATGTATCTAATTTTCTGAAAACCACTTATTGAAGATACTGCCTTTACCTTATTGTGTATTCTTGTCTCCTTTGACATAGATATATTGAACATATAGGCATGTGTTTATTTCTGGGCTCTCTATTCTTTTCCACTGATATATGTGCCTATTTTTATGTGAATACCATATTTTGATTACTATAGCTTTGGAGCATAGTTTGATTTTAGGTAGCATGGTAACTCCAACTTTGTTCTTCTTTCTCAAGGTTGTTGTGGGTATTATGGGTCTTTTGTGGTTCCATATAAATTTTAGGATTATTAATTCTAGCTCTGTGAAAATGCCATTGGTATTTTGATAGGGATTGCTTTAAACCTATAGATTGCTCTGTGTAGTATGGACATTTTAACAATGTTAATTCTTCTTTTGCATGAAAACAGTATATGCTTCCACTTATTTGTATCTTCTTAAATTTCTTTCTTCAGTGTCTAATAATTTTCTCAATACAGGTCTTTTATCTCCTTGGTTAAATTTATTCCTGGATATTTTAATTTTGTTTGATGCAATTGTGAATGGGATTATTTTCTTAATTTCTACTTATGATAGATTGTTATTGGTATATAAAAATGTAATCAATATTTTTAAATACTACTTTGTAATTTCAACTCTCTAACATGATTTATATATACACATACAGTGTTTTTTAAAATTAATTTATTGTTGTATTATAGTTTTTCATTTTTTCCCTTATTGCTCTCCCTTACCCCACCCTCCCCATCCCCTCTCCACAGTCAATTCCCTCCTCATTGTCCATGTCCATGGGTCACTTATACTAGTTCCTTGACTAAACCCTTCCCTTTCTTTCTCCCTTCCTCTCCCCTTACCCCTCTAGTCACTGTTATTTTGCTCTTTGTGTCCATGTCTCTGTCTCTGGTTCCATTCTGTTCATCTGTTTGTTTTGTTCATTAGTTTCCTGTATTAGGTGAGATCATATGGTATTTGTCTTTTGCTGCCTGGCTTATTTTGCTAAGCATGATAGTCTCCAGTTCCAACCATGCTATTGCAAAATGTAGGAGTTCCTTCTTTCCTTCTGCTGCATAGTATTCTATTGTGTAAAAGTACCACAGTTTTTTAATCCATTCATCCACTGATGGGCACTTAGGCTGTTTCCAGCACTATTATAAATAGTGCTGCTATGAACATAGGGGTGCATAGGTTCTTCTGCATTGGTGTTTCAGGATTCTTCAGGTATAATCCTAGCATTGGAATTGCTGGATCAAAAGGCAGTTCTATCCTGAAACACCAATTCATAAGAACCTATGCACACCTATGTTCATAGCAGCACTATTTACAATAGCCAAGTGCTGGAAACAGCCTAAGTGCCCATCAGTGGATGATTGGATCAAAAAACTTTGGTACATTTACACAATGGAATTCTATATAGCAGAAAGAAAGAAGGAAGTTGTACCCTTTGCAACAGCATGGATGGAACTGGAGAGTATTATGCTTAGTGAAATAAGCTAGTCAGTGAAGGACAAATATCATATGATCTCACCCATTACAGGACAATAATGAGCAAAACTAACAACAAGCAAAACAGAACCAATTATATGAATAGAAGGAATAGGCCTTCAGTGGTCAGGGGGAACGGGGTTGGGGGGAGGGGGAAGGTAGAGGCAAAGAAGGGGAGCAGCTTAGACAAGAACCTAGTATAAAGGAACCATGGACATGGACAACAGGTGGGATTGACTTTGGGGGGAATGGGTGGGTGGGGTGGGGACAGAGGGGAGCAAAAAGGGGATGGATGTAATACAACAACAATAAAATT
>PVIW01005839.1:0-98230 GCA_004026585.1 Noctilio leporinus | reverse complement strand
CCCCCCCCCCCTCCACTGAGGCTAATTCGGCTTCCTGGCCATTACAATACTAAGTCATAAATACAACGTTGTCCCAGGTCACTCAGGCTTTAGAAAGGGCATTCCTGCGTTCATTCAGTCATCCTTTTAGCAAATAGCTGCTGTCGCCTAGGCTGCAAATAAGACAGGTGAGCCTCTCCCCATCCTCCCACTGCCCCAGGCCAGCCGGGGCTCCCAGCCAGCACTGCAGCGACAGCCCCCCCCCCAGCGCACCCCCCCCCCAGCCGCATGCTGCCTTCTGTGGTGTCAGGAGTGGGTGAGACTCATCCTTGCCTGGCAGCCGGAGGGCAGGCTGTAGGTTGGGGGAGCTGTCACATTCTGAAAGATGAAAAATAAATCATGCTTCTTACTTCTGTTATTTTCTATTTCTAGGCTCAGAAGAAAAGGGAGGGGAGTTTGCTAGCATGCTTACGGAGCTTCTCTTTGAATTACATGTCGCGGCCACACCTGACAAACTCAATAAGGTCAGCCCCATCTGAGTCAGAGTGTCTTGTCTTTTAGAGGAAGGTCCCAGGTAGAGAATTCCAGAGACCCACCTGAAATGGAAAGTCCTCAAATGGCACAGGGGTGGAGGGAAGACTGGGGTTAGTCATTAAGATTTGAGGAGGCTGCATTAATGAGCTGTGGTGGCAAAGAACATGCCAGATTGTCTCGTGAGACCTGTGTTTTAGTTGCAACTTCGGTAGTAATTCCCTTGCCACCTTGAGCAAGTCATTTCTCAAAATAGAATTTTGTGTCAGAGCTGTGGTTATCCCTAGCAGAGGGGGAACAAGAAACACCAAGGGGCTTTTTCAAACTGCATTTTGACCCAGAATTAGGCAGAGAGGAGCACTCCAGCCAGCTCAGCCCCATGTCCCTTCAACCCGGTATGCTGGTATACCCCGTATCCTGTCTCAGAACGCCCCAGCCGTGACAGTCGGGTCCCTCTCATAAGTACCACAGTAGGTTTTGCAAGTGAGTGCAAGGTCTTGCTGTAGAGCTTCTTAATGAGGACACTGATCATTGATTACTTTAAACTGTGTCATGGGTCCTATTCTCCCTGTTTTTGTTTTTCCTTTCTTCACTTGAGCAGTAGTTGGCCCTCATTTATTGAGGAGGGTGAGGACAAGGGAGAGCGAGGCAGCGAGGAGGAGAGATCAGTAATTTCTTTATCTCTGATAGAGGTCACCGATTCTGGCAGGTCGGTGGCCCGAACTCAATGGGAAGCTGCCTCATCCATCTCCATGCAGCACGAGAACATGCGGGGCCTCCATGGGTTACTTACATAGTCAGGTGAACCTTGGTCCCTCAATGAGGTGCACCAGGTATAGTGCTGTTGGGTTCTGTCTCCTCACATCTTCTTAGAATTAACTTGCCATTCAACACTCTGACATAGTAAACTTTCACCGTGTAAGCTTTGAGAAGTTTAGCAGAAATGCAGATACAACATTCACTTAAGCAAACAGCTTAAACTGGAATGAAAAAAAGCCCTAAATTCTTTTTTTTTTTAAGCTCTAAATTCAGGGAAAAGCAGATAGGGAGGGTAGTTTATGCTTGCTTGTACAGTTTAGCTATAATTTTTCAGGTACTCCCGTGAAATTAAACCAGCCACGGAGTAGCTCCTGGTCTGTCCAACAGCCCTGCTCCCTCCACCCCTGTGAGGTCAGAAGACCCTGCACCATGAGAGAAAATAAGAGCCATCTCTCATCTTCCTGGCGTGATGTACTATTCGGTTCATGAAACACTAAGGGCTTCAGGAGACATATCACAGGAGAAAATTTGCTTTAGCAATGACCCCAGCTAAATCTCTAACCTGTATATTAAAAAAGTCCTGTGATTCTTTCGCAGTTGGTCATGGACAGTGAAAAACACACTATCACTCTTTGAAGGTGACTGTCATTTTTTTTTTTTTCTTATCTGAGTGTCATTTTAGAGTACTTTTTAAAGCATCCACTGGCCTTGTACAGTTCTCTCCATACTTTCTCTCTTCTGTCCTCTTTTCCTACTTTGTGTCCATCCAAAAGCAACAACAAGGTGTTTTTAGGAGCTTATGGAATTGCCCCATCATTCTTTAAGTACACAGAGAATCAGCTTTGATGGGTTAGGGCAACTTGATCCTAGTCTGGAGATTGGAATGTCTTAGTCTCTGACTTGGCACAATAAATGTCTTGCTTTGGCTGGGGGCCTTCGCAGGCCATGAAAAAAGCTCATGACTGGGTGGAAGATGATCAAACCATCGTGCCAGTAGATGTGGCAGAAGAGTTGGAGGAGAAAACTAAGCAGGAAGAAAAGGAAGAGAAACCTGAAAATCCTGAAGAAGACAAAAAGGAAGAAAGGAGAACTAAGACAGTGGAGGTAAATTCATTTTCAATCATCCATCTGAAGAGCAATAATAACATGTTAATTTTATTAGTAGCTTAATTTTAAGTGAGGAAAAGCCATTTCATTTTTATTATAGAAATATGAATATTAGTATAATCAACACCAAAATTTCTCCATGCCAAGATAATTTGTGACTTAGCATAGGTATTGTAGCTGTTCTCCATAGCTCTATGTTTATAACTTAAAAGATCTTTAAGAACATGGTCAATTTAGCTTCAGGGCAAGCTTTCACCTTGTATGCAAATTTGAAACCATAAAATACCTCTATGCCTCATAATTAATGAGTTAATTGAAGATTTTTTTAAAAATCTATTGCTATAGTTTTGGTTCTGTAGTTTAATAAATATATCCATGCATAATTTATAGCTTGCCTATGTTCAAAAATGAGTTTGTGATAACTTCATCTTATTCTGAATTTTAATTTTAGAGAAAGTAATACTTAAAATTAGTTTGTGTTGAGAAAAATGCCCCTAGAGGCCTAGCCATTCAACCACATTTCGCAAGCCTCCTTGAGCCCTCCCTCACCTGTTGTGCGCCCAGCATTGCTCTGGGAACTGGGAACTAGATAGAGATGTAGCTGTGACCAAGGTTTATCATGACAGCGTTTCCACTTAGAAAAGTCTTAGACATACCCATGAACCTTTGAGTAAAGGTTTTCAGGTCATATTTGGCCTCTTTCTAAAGAATTATACATATATATTTAATATCACAGGTTTTTGAAAACATCTGCTCGGTGAATAATTTTCTTCCTTGCATTCACTCATCTCAGGAAGTATACATGCTGTCCATTGAAAGCCTGGCAGAAGTCACCGCACGCTGTATCGAGCAGCTCCATAAAGTAGCTGAATTAATTCTTCATGGACAAGAAGAGGAAAAACCAGCTCAGGACCAAGCAAAAGTTCTGATAAAGTAAATGTTATTTTAAACTCTGATTTTTCCAACTTTTCGTATATATGCCATCCAAATACACATATACACAGGCTACTAAAGATTCAGATTTCAAGTCAATTAATTCTGATGTTTATGGTCATCTTAAGGAACAAGAAGTGTCTGATGAAATGAACAATGTTAGCAAGAACAATAATAGTTAACTGGACATTTCAGGAATTATTTATGAAGACATTCAAGGGAAAATAGCCTAAATCATTCAGAGCTAAGTAAATGTTTACTTTAATAGATTCAAGTCCTAAAAGTACAGACCTTTGAGGGTGATTACATTTTCAACATACCACACAAATATTGAAAGGAAACCTTAATGGAACTTCTTAGCAAGCTTCACGAAAACATGTAAACATACCCCCACTGTACCTGACAGCTCTAAATCTTCTGTCAGTGGTGGTTGCTAAAGTAAGCCAGTTCACTATACATTGCATGTATGTCTATACGTGCAGTCATATGTTATGTTTTGCAACAAATAGAAGTTATTATTTATCTAGTGAAATAAAAATGTATGTATGTAACTTTATATACATGAAAATAGTTGGTATGGAGTTCATTAAAATAGTTGACATAGAGTGGAAAAATAAGCCATTATTAACTTTTGTACACAGGACTGTGTGTTGTGATATAGAAAATTAGCACAGGTCCAAATACTGTCTTATTATTATACAGATGCAGGAGCCAAAATAAGAGCCTCCTAAAAATATATGGATACAAATATACACGTATATCTCAACTCAGTCATTTAATTCGCTAGCTAACTAGTCTTTGCTTATTACTGTACTTGGCATTGTAGGTTGGGGAGCAAAGTTTTTAGTTGAAAGGACCTTCCAAAAAGTCAGTATTAGTGGCATTTTCCCTCACTTGTAAGGTTGTGTCATCTAGTCTAGACTTTTCATATCTAAGCATGTGAAAATCAAAGATGTTATAAGAACTGTACACTCCTGCCCTTACTATACCTAGAAAAGAATATTGCTTGCTTCAATGTACAGAAGTAACAGGAAAAGGCAAAATAGGAAAAGGCTCAAATATTCATGAAAACACCTACGTACTATTTCAGATTTGCTGTACTGACTTGAATGAGGAGGGCCAAAGTTCTGAAGTGTAAATGGATAGCAGGACTTGCCCTTAGCTTCCCTCTGATCCCAAGTTCTGAGTGTCCCATCCTCGGCAAGCTGCACAGCAAAGGATAATCAGCCCTCACCTTTGTCTGTATGATAAGTGCCACTCCACCTACGTGCCTAAGAACATACACAGAGTGGCTCTGGGCCATCTCCTAGTTTTTACTCCTGACCCTTACTGCAAGAGAAGTTTTGGGAGGAGGGATGAGTGGATAGATGGACATTGCTCAATAAACTGAATATTTAGCTTAGACAAAGAACCTTACCTCTCAAAAGAAAGCTTACTTTCTTTTGAAAGTTCTACTTACTGCACTAGATCTTTTCTTAACTTTGAGTTATTGCTTTACTTATAGTATTTTAATCACTATTCATAGAAGTAATATATATTATTTTTAAAAATCAGGCAATACCCACATTGTTAGGTAATTAGATTGTTGGCAGTTTTTGTCATCACTGTAATGGAACACGTGGCTTTAGTGAAATATTTGTGTCCATATTGCATTACTTTTTTGGGATGAAGCTTTAGAAGTGGAATGGCTAGAATAAACTTGGAGTTTTGATATGCTTTAAAAACTTATTCTACAGGAGCTTTATCTGAAGCACCTAATAAAAAATAATTAAGGTATGAAGAGACGCTCAAGTTTGAATCCCACTTTTGTCACTTACTATTGCATGTCCTAAGCAAGTTGTCAACCTTAACCTTCTTAAATGGCAATTTCTTCATCTATAAAGTGGGAAAAATGATGTTAGGTCACTATGAGGATGAAATGTGATTATTAATACAAAAGTTCTTAACATAGAACCTCAACAAATGTTCGTTGTTATTTGAATATGATAAAAAAAAAAAAAAAAAGCTGGAGAAAACTGCTTGACAAAATCTTAATCCCCCTGAGTTTAGAGCTCAAGACTGGTGGGTATTCTCCTGCATGAGGCTTTGATTCTAAAGAAAGGTAGGCTGGATTACATGATTATTTTTCAATTAAGCATGCAAAGAAAACCAGAATTAAATTAAGCTGTGCTTGTGAGTCATGGAAGATTATTGAGAAAAAAGACATTCCTACAGAACATCTTGGCAATTTGTGTGCCATTCTTTTAAGTGGAATACAGCATTCATATCAGAAATTGTCTTAATGGTTACATTATTTTACTTTTTTGAAAATCCCCAAATCACTTTTCTTTTCTTTTTTACATTTCAGATTAACTACTGCAATGTGCAATGAAGTAGCCTCCTTATCAAAGAAATTCACAAATTCCTTAACCACTGTTGGGGTAAGATTATAATACCAATTCTTCACCTCTATAAGGGAGTTGAGTCTACCAGGAGCTCAGAGGGAAAGTGGAAGATTCCTGGCCTCCTTTGATAGCTCAACAAAACAGCACCTCTGCCAGGGTGTTTGCTGAAACCAGGTGCAGAGCACCTTCTCGAAGGACAGACAGGCAGCTCGGGGCTCTCACCTGACAGTTTTAGCCATCACAGACTTCTGAGATGCTGGGTGGGTTTTCAAACAGCTCTGGGTAATATTCACAGCATTGCTTTCCATTCCTTTTAACAGTGCTTCTCAAACCTGAATGTGCAATCAGATCCCCTGGTGATCTCGTTAAAATGCAGATTCTAATTCAGTAGGTCTGGCATAAGTACTGAGCTTCTGCATTTCTAAGCTCCCACAAGATGACCATGTTTCTGACCCACAGTCTACAGTTTGAGCAGCAAAGCTCAGCAGACAGGAGTTGTAGTTGTACTTGAGCTAATTAATGTATGTGTGTAAAGTTGACCCTTGAACACATTGGTTTGAACTGCTCAGGTCCACTTATATGTTTGTCTGTTTGTTTCAATAAGTGCTGTAAATGTATCTTCCTTATGATTTTCTCAATGATATTTTCTCTGGCTTCCTCTATTGTAAGAATACAGTATATAATACATACAACATACAAAACAAGCGTTAATTGACTATGTAATCAGTAAGGCTTTCTGTCAACAGTAGGCTATTAGTATTTAAGTTTTGGGGCATCAAAGGTTATCCACAGATTTCTGACTGCGGGGGCTCAGTTAGACCCCCTACCCTCCATGTTGTTCAAGGGTCAACTGTATGTAGTATACATGCGTATACAAATGTTTGCATACACAAAATCAGAAACATACAAGTTATTATTTTGGAGAAAGGAAAAGCTAAGTCTAAATAGAACTCACTGAAATATTGTTTCGCCATAACAATACTCCTCTTGCACTGTGATGAATCATTTACATCAAATCATTGTTTCTGTTCTCTAAAACAGCCATTATTCATAACTTGAAGTTAATGAGTGTATATTGCTCTCCAGACTCTATTAAAATTGCTTGCACATCTCATTGATTCTGAAAACCAATGTCATTTTATTGCCCTCATTTTGATTATATTTTAGAGGTTTATTGATAATCAAGTAAACATGAAAGCAAATACCATAATGGATTTCCTGGTTACTTACTAAAATGACTGGGCTTTTAAAGATTTTTTTTTTCACCAAAATTTCATTATGGTTTCCCCATTAATGTCAGTAAAAGCGGGCTGTTCTGGGAAGATGCATTTCATTTATATAGTGTGCTTTTGGTTACCATAAAATCTTCTGGGTACAGTAAGAGAAAACCATCTATCAAGATTCCCCACTCTCTTTTCAGTCCCTTTAATTATTTATTGTCTAATAATAGACTGAACACTTTAGATAGAGAAGACTATTGATGGATAGACCAATAGTGGAGATAATAATGATGATACTAACACTAGCTCTCATTTTTTAAATACCCACTTTATATCAGGCTCTGTATTCTGTGCTTTGCATATATTTACATTTTGAAAACTGGGATCTGTGGATTTGTTTGCAAGTTATATGTAAGATTGTTTTAATTTTGCTACTGATTTGGCAGATATGCCCTATAACCAAATATTGATATTTTGCATTTAAATGAAGAAGAGTGGGGGAGACTAATGAACAGGGCTGGAACTAACATAGGCAACGATAAAGAAACAACTTCAGTCATCTAGATAAATATTTTCATGCAATATATTTTTTAAAGATTTTATTTATTATTTTCAGAGAGAAGGGAAGGGAGAGAGGCAGGGAGGAAGTGAAACATCAGTGTATGGTTGCCCTTCACCTGCCTCCAGCTAAGAGACCTGGCTGGAGACCTGGCTTGCAACCTGGTTATGTGCCCTGGCTGGAGAATCGAACCAGCGACCTTTGGGTTTGCAGGACGGCACTTTATCCACTGTGCAACCAGCCAGGGTTCTTCATGCAATATTTTAAAAAATCAAAATGAATGCCAAACAATTTTAAGGAAAGACTGGGTCCAACCCTGCACTGCTACAACCCAGCCTCATTCCCCTCACCCTAACCCCAGACGCTGTACAAGTCTTCAATAGTTAAAAAGGCCTGAGTTTATATTTCTTTCTATGTGACCTTACACAAGTTACTCAACCTTCCTGATGGCTGTTTTTCATCTTTAAATTAGGGTTATTATGACAGCACATTTGAAGCCTGGTCTAGAGTAAGCCCTTCTGTTTCTCCTCTTCTTCCTCCCTAAGAGACCCCTCAACAAAGTCTGTGTGTGACATTTCATGCAGCAAGCCTTGCAGCATGACCACCTAATCTGCCAATTTCATCCTTTTGATTCCACAGAGTGACAAGAAGGCCGAGGTCCTTAACCCCATGATCGATAGAGTGTTCTTAGAGGTAAGTGGGACTGGGGAGAAAGCGCTTCTGAATCAAAGCAAATGTTCAAGCTCCATTTTTTCCCCAGGCAGCAAGTGTTACTGCAGTTCTCAATCATCAACAGTCTTTTTGTTGAGTACTTTTGTGGAGCTCAACCAGCTGTAAACCCTCGGGTGAAGCAACAATACGTAATTTTCAAGAATTCCTGATTAGAAAGAGGAGCTCAGCATTTGCCTGCTATTCCTGTCGCTGTTTGCTCGGGCAGAAGCAGATTTCTCTTGCCACGTTAGACACCAGATTTGACACTGTGATTTTCCTAAAAATGGGTACTTGCCTTCATTCACAATAATCTTTGGTTTATCTGAGTCTAAGCTCCAGATGGGCAGAATGACAAGGAAACTGTTCCCCTCTACCTGTTGGGTGAACAGAGGCATCACACTCTGCAGCCAGGACGTTGTAGCGTAGATAGGAAGCTGCCCTGACACCTCCATGTCTTGCCAGAAATAGTGACGTAAGAGAGAAGACACAGTGATGGAAGAGAAGCTCAGAAACATTCTTGAGTCATAGGGCACTGTGTTCTACCTGTGGTTGGTAGGGGAACATCTTCCGTTATAGGCAACACAATAAGCAACAGGCATTCCTGCAACCACAGGGCACCCAGCTGAAACCAAAGGTGCCAACAAGTTATGTTTAAACATGGGCAATGCATATACTGTACAGTAGTTTTGTGCAGTCTGAAAAGAGTATCATTTGCAAAATTTGGAAATTACAGGACTTCAGGTAAGGGAGAGCTACCTATTAGCTTTTAGGAGTCACGCCTTAGGAGTCACGCCTTACTGTTAATGATGATTACCAAGGTATGAACAAAAAAATGAAGGGGCGGCACCAGGTGTTCTTGTACAGGACTCAGCCATGTATGGAGTCAACCAGAATGGACAAGGGGTGTCAGGGCATGTTCTCGGGAGAAAGACACCATTAGAGGAAACCCCAAGCAATCAGAGACAGAATGTGGAACAAGAAAACCTCTCCCCTGGCTACCACAAGGCCAGATTAATTTGCCATGTCAGTCGTGAAGAAGATGAGGTCAAATATTTATTCATTCATTCTCCGAGTGGTGGAAGTTTTGTCATGTGTCAGTTACCTGAACCTTTAGTGGCCTCTGCCTCTAATGCTGTGTGTTAGAGCACCACACAACATGCCCGGCAACATCAAACACCCACACCAAGTAGAAGGTACCAGTGCTCAAGGGAGGATGCTAGTGCTCAAGGTTTGCCACAGGTAACTGCACGATTTTCCAGTTAGCTTTATGCAATTAGCTTTACGCAGACCATTCTTACTCATTCACCCGTAAGGTAGGGTAAACCAGAGTCCCCTTCATCCTGTGCTTTTGGGTTATTTCAAGACAGTGGGGTTGATCTAGGAAGGAAATAGTTAAGACTGGATATATATTGGATCATGAATAAACACACATGAATGTGCCCTCAAAGTTTATGAAAATGGCTTGCCTCATTGGAGTGAATTCTCCCCTCTGTTAGGATAGATCATTAGGAGCTGGATGTATTCCATCCCGAGGAATGTGCTTACATTGGCTTTAAGCACAGATGGTACGAGGAAAATACTATAAAAGATTGTGGGACTCGATGAGAGGGAACATTGTCAAACTGGAAGCATTGTCAGAATCGAACTATGAAAACAACCCTTGAACCACATTCCTCTCTCTCAGGGCTGCAATAGCACGACATACATCCAGGATGCCTTCCAGCTGCTGCTGCCCATTCTCCAGGTTTCACATATCCAGACCAGCTGTTCTGAAGCACAGCCATGACCTGGCCAGACTCCATCTACTTAAAGGAAACAGCTTGAATATATTTATCACCAAAGCGTGTTTTTTATACATCACAGACACCCACTTGAGGACACTACAAGCAATTATGCATGGACAGTATTGAGAATGCAAGTTTAAAGAGACTGTCACTTCTCTTAGTGTATATGGTTATTTTACAAATAATTATGTTTTCTTGTTAATTTAAACATACGCAGCTTTGTAGTGATGATTTTCTTTTATCTGAAATTCATTCACAAATACTCACAGCCATTCTCCTGGTCAAGCGTGCTCTACATAAAAATTTATGACCAGGCCTTAGACTGTTTTTTTTTAATCCTTTCCATTTCCACCTTTAAATTTTCTATTCTTATAGTATTACTTTGTTTTTCTTTAAGTTTAATCTTTATTATAATTGCTGAATTTAATTGTGTTACATAAATGTCATGGATGAAGATAACACTACTTACAGATTTAGCTATACTAGTTAAAAGGGAACATAGTATCTCTGTGGAGCCATTCCTTTTTGAAACAAGCATTTATTGAGCTCCCACTGTATGCTCATAATAGAAGAGCATGATTTTACCCCAAAACAGATATTCTGCAAGAGGATTTAATAATAATGCTTAAACTGTGTTAAAATACTAATAAATTTTCTAAACCTTAAAAAATTTAAAGAACAACATAAATTTATGGTTTTCAAAATGTTCTGCCCTTCAATTTATTGTATTTTCCCACCCTTTCTGAACTTCTTTATCCCAAACTTTCTATAGGTGTGAAAATGTATATGAAAGGGGGTACTACAAAGTATTTAGTTTAAAGTTGACTTCTTACAGCTATAAATACATCATAGCATAATTACAAATCTTGGAAGTATTCAAATAGAAAATTAAAGGGATTTCAACACAACAGACCCCTAGCACTACATTTTTAAATCTACTAGAGTTGAGGCAGGGTGTTTTATGAATACACAGATCATACTCACCAGTAGCAAACACTATAATTGCTTCTAAGGGGCAGAAAATAGTGATGGGTGGGTTGACTGACTGGTACATTGATCCAAAAAAGGCTGCAGAGAAGAGCCTACAGTCAGGAAAGGCATTGCCAATGGGCACTTCTTCTCATGAATTCCATATGGGTAGGAGTGCTGTCTAATTCTTCTATTTCAGACATCCTTACAAACACAAGAAATCTTGCCCAGTGGCTCCCTCTAGGGCAAATAAAGCCCATACTTTTCCAAGTGTGGAAAAATCCCTCCTTTTCATTTGCTTTTATTCCCCTGATAGACTAGCCTGCCTTTGTTCCATACAGGCATTTCATTTGTCTATGTTGTGGATTTCATTTGTGTATCTCCTGAAACAGCCACATAGAAAAACAACAAAACAATTTGTTTACAATCTGGAACAAAATTATTTGGGGAATCAATTAAAGGTCTTTTTTCTACTTGTTTTTTGATTGCCTGAAATGTTTCTGTGATTAAGTATAGAAAACGATGAACTGATGAAAATGTTGCTCTATCTCTTCAGAAATTGTAGATTTTTTATGTATGAAGCAGAGAGGAGAGGACTTACAATATCTTCATGTCAGATTTTTTAGCATCAGATAGATTTCTAGACATTAACTGGAAATGTAAAAGAAACAAATCATTTCAAACAAGCAAGATTTTCTGAATTAGACTTTAAGCCTAATTTAGTGCATAGCAAGATTTTAACCATAAAATAAAATATAAACCTGCAGAGGAATAAGAGAATTATTCTTTTAACAGTGAGTGACACAATTTCCATTGCATTTTCATGTCTTTTAAGAGAATATTGAAAGTTGCCAGGTGAAGACCTAAGCTGAGAGATGATTCTTGGAGCCCAGCTTCATGGTCTGTGAACTAGCTTATTTAAGAGAGAATACTCAGTCACTATATACCCCCCTTCCAGGATTGCGCTTTCAATACTGTTCTTCACCAGCACTTTAAATAACTGTTTCTTTGCTTTGCTTTGCAAGCTGACAAACCACAGGATCCAGATCTGGGCAAAATGTCAATCGGTTACTGAATGAATGATTTAGCAGGCTTACTTTGAAAGCTTTCTATTCTTTCAATAATCCTGTACATAAATTGGGTTCATTTCATCCTGTGCAATTACCCTGAACAAGTGTGACAGAGTTTTCATAAACCTCAAGTGCAAAATAAGTTCTAGTCTACATAATGAATGTAGTTTTGTGCCTTATTAAATAAAAGCATGAAAAGCTTATTTCAAATTCAAAGCAAAATGCGTCCCAGGAAAATTCTTTTGGGGTATCAATACATACACCGCTCAAGGACAAGCTTGAGTCCCAACTCCGAAAGCAGTCTTAAATATCCTCCCCTCCTGAGAACGGATGTCTGTCCTTCCTCTGAGTCTCCCACTGGGCTGGGCATCAAGGTCACAGTTAAATGAGTGGTGGGAGTAGCTTGAGGCCGTGGCAGGACTGAGCTGTGTTCCCTAACCCAGCTAAGGAACCATGGACCTCAGCTGCAGAGCTCACCAGGGTGAAAGAAACAGCAGTTTAGGAAGCCTGAAGGAAAGTGCTAAGAGCATTTCTGTCTTTGTAGAAGTCAGCTGCGCCAGGTGCTCCCATATCTGGAAAGTCACCTTCTATGTAGGCCAGCTGAGCCTAAGTTAGGAAAAGGCAGACAGACTCCGGTCATCCCAGAAGTCCAAAACATAATGTGTCCTAGGGAAGCAATTAAGTAAAAATGTGAAATAAACACATTTCTCTTCTTCCCTAAATATATACACATATACAAATATGTACATATATACATATGTGTGTATATATATGTATATATGGAACAAATGGAATGGATCATAATACACAACTTTAATCTGTATTAATTTTATGAAAGCAGTTACTCTTCAGGGTCAAGCTAAGTTTTATATTGTAAAAATTGCCCTTTGATCTTCCTCGCCAGCGTGCCCTACATTTTTATATTCAGATCCAGCTCCAACTTGGTTTCTTAAATTCTTGTGTTTGTAAAGGCACACCAGATGAAATTATTCTGAAAATTCATCTGAAGGACTGTGATGTTGTCTGGTTTTGTAGTTGATTAGAATTCAAAAAACCGTAGGAGTGGATTCAGATAAAAAGAAAATTTTAAGAACTTGTGTTAACCATTTGCTTCCTTTTTCTAGCTAACTCATTACTTATTCAGGTTCATGTGCATTTTTTATATGCTCAGCTATAATAGATAGAAGTTCCATTCAATATCTGCTATTAAACAAAACTGAGGAAAGACATTGTTCTGTTCTGTTTCATTTTCTTTTCTTTTCTTCTTATTTAGGTCCTTGAAAATAGCCTGAGTTATTCCACCCTTTGAAAACTTTGCCTTCAGCAATGATTAAATTACTACAACCCCACAGTGAGAAATGTATAGATGGTGCTTTTGATAGTTCTGACATCTAGGATCATCACAGACTGGGCAGAAAGAAAGGCTGATTATGCAAGGCTGGGATTATGTGTTGGGATTTAAGCTACATTTACCTTTGTCTGGATCCAAGGGGGTTTTTCTCTGCATGAGCTGACAACCAAAAAGAAACAGGATTAGGTCTATCAGTGGTCACTGCTGAGTCCCTTGACAGGCCTGATCCTTCTGCTCATCTCAAGGAATGCTCTACTGCAGAGGAGGAGTACGTTCATTTTCTCCGTGCCTTCATGCAGAAGTGTAGGGTGATTCAGAGGTGCTGTATGGCCCAGGCCTGAGCTGCAGCACCAGGCTTCCAGGGCTGCCATTTGGAGCGGGAAACCAGCGTAGAAGCCAAGACCAGATGGATGGATGAAACCTTGGCAGAAAGCAAAGCCACGCCCCTGCCTTTGACTCCCTGCCATCTTTATCCTTTTTCTCTCCCGGATTTTTTTTCCCCTGACAGTGCCTCTCTTCCAGGAGCTGCTTGTCAAGTCCTGCTTCTTTTTTCATAGCCCTTCTTTCCTTTTCCTTTTCCCTGTGCTCTCTCAGCTTATCTCACCAGAAAACAACCGATCCAAAAGGCTTCTATAATAATAATAGGTATTTAACATGCACTGAACATTTTATATGCTTTATTACATTTAATTTTCATAGCTACCCGACCTGGTAGAGATGATTACAATAAGAACATCGATGCCCAGAGAAATTATGCAGCTCACCTAATGTCACACAGTAGTAAAACGGAGTCAGGGTTCAAACCCAGCTCTGTGTGGCCTGACTAGCGAGCATTCTAAACTGTGATACAGAGCCTTCCAATGAAAAAGAAATAGATCATGTTATTTTTAGAGACATCTGAATGTTATACATTTAGCTCTCTTTATGCCACGAGGTGGATTTATAGCTGAAAGATTCGGGCGTCAGCTTTGCTTGTTTCCATGAAACAAGCAGGGACTAAAGAGACACGGAATGAAGCCATGCGAGGTTACTGGGCCCGTGGGCTGTCCTCACCACAGGCCCCTGCACCACTTCACAGCCCCTGGCGCCAAGCAGCTTCCGGATCACCGTCCACACCGCATCCTGTCTCACAGGTGCCTTCCTGCATCCTAAAAGGGCTTCATTTCCTCCTCCCACTCCCCTGCTCAGTGCCAGGGAAGCCCATCTGTACATCATCACCCTCCCTGAAAATCCTGAACCCTCTACTACCTGTCTGGGGCATTTTTTTTTTAATGATTTATAGAGAGAAGTGGGGAGAGGTCGATTTGTTGTGGAGCAAGATGAAATAAATCTCTGTACTAACAGCACCCAAGATGTATCGTTGATGGTAACTAGAAAACTACAGCGTGGTACTTGCAGTACATTTATCTAAAATAACACATGCACACACACAAATATACTACATGCACACACAGGCATGCATGCGTACCTCCCCACATGAAGATGAGCTAGAAGAAGACACATGAAGCTGTTAGCAATGCTCGTGAGCAGGGGTAGGAAGACCTGCAATAGGGTGGGAAAGAATGGCAGAATGTGTCGTGGTTATTAGAGGGTACTCCAGCACGATTAGCAATATGTAGATTTTTTATAATGAAACAGCATGAAATAAATGACCCTTGTAATGAAACTTAAAAAAATCAAAACAAGAAGCTAAAGAAAACTGCTTCTGATCAGAGAAATAAGAGGCTAGGGCCCCTGTCAGAGACGTAAAGTGAAAATACGGATTATTTTTCTATGTAAGAGCCAGATGCTTGAATGCGAGCCTCAAAATGTTTGGATTTCTGTGTCACCCATGTTCCTTTAAGATTCTAAAACAATTTCCATGGCCACAAATCTCTCCTTGCTTTCCTCAGAAAAATGTGTCTTTACATTCCTTGACAAAGATCAAACAGTTTTAAAGGAAAAAGATGTAAAAAACCAGGTATTGGCACATACACCCCCATCTTACACAGAGGGTGATATACTTGGGTATCTCAAATGTATAGTTTGTGGAGACAGTTGCAGTGATGTACACAGGAAAAATAATTTCTATCTCATTGGAAAAGGACACCAGCTTCCTTGGCCACACAGTCTGTAATCTTCTTGCTAAACCTGAACAGCTTCGGGACACACAACAACTACTGAAGCAATTCCAGAAACTTCTGTAGGGGAACACCACACAAATGAGTAAGTCTGCGGTTCAGAGTTATTAGCTTGGTGGGTACCACATTGGCAAGAGGCAGTTTACAATCTGCTCATCTTGACAAATGCAGCCCAAGAGGATTTTAATACCTGCTTTTGCAATTTCTGTCTCTCCCTCTCTGAATTTATGGCAAACACGGAAACACAAAAAAATGTGTCAAGGTTGAACGAACCGAGGTCTCTGCGCTACTCCTACCGTTTCATTTCACTCGAAGGGGAGTAATAAATAGACGGAAAAAATGGCTCAGCAGATAATGAATCTGAGTCCTAATGACCTTCCTGAACTACAATGTGGACTTGGGATTGACTTGGCGATGCCCAAGTCATTGGGTGTCTGCAGCGAGGTGTGAAAACATTTTGGCCATTTGGGGTCGTAACTGTGCATGTTAAGAATTTCCTCAGTGATTTGTGGAGGGTCAGAAATACCTTCCCATGGAAAGGTAAAAACCATCCATCAGTGGTCGTGGAAAACTTGTTTCCCATGTGTTTGTCTACGGCTTTGATGGTGGCCCCAGGACCAAAATAGCACCCTCTGTGTAAGATATGGATGTATGTGCCAATACCTGGTATTTTACATCTTTTTTCTTTAAAACTGTATGATCTCTGTCAAGGAATGTAAAGACACATTTACTAAAAAAAAAAAAAAAAGTCACGGTTTAAAATAACATGTTTGCTTGCTGAACAGAGTGGCTGTCACTCAGCTGACCACCTCCACCTGAATTTGCTGCAAAGGTGGCACTTGGTCGGTCACTACCAGGGCATCATGGCCTAGTGGAAACAGTACACAATACATCAAATGGTCTGAAGTTAGTTGGTTTTTAAAAAATGAAAGGCTCGTTGATTTTTACAGGCATCCAAATGGTGCCTTTTGGTTTCTTGGAGGTAGTCCTGTGTTTTTTTTCTTTCCAGAGTGAAAACTGAAACAAATCATGAGATATTATAACTGCTGTGCGCTCTACCAAATAAACCAGTGCTCAGTTTGAAGGTCATGGTGCATGTCTCTTCCAAAATTGTATAAATTGGTTTGAGCAAAGAAATCTACTATAGGTATATCCATAGTTTCTATAGCCGCCCACTTAGGCGCTGACAACATGCACTTCTATGCTGACATCACTCCTGAATTTCAGCACTAGGCTCAACTTTCTACCAGACATCTATACATCAGTACTTGGGTGTCCCACTAAACTTAATCTGAACACAGCCAGACTGGATCCATCATCTTTCCCCTTCCCCCTACATTCTCTTAGTTGGGTGCCCAACTTCTGCCAGAAGCCTCACTATCACCCTAGTCCGTTCTCCTTCACCCTCAGCACCCAGTTTCCTAGTGCTATGAATTACTGCTTCATTGTGTATCTTTCTCCACCCTATTGCCTCATTCTTGTTTTATTTCCTTCACTTCCTTCCTATGAATTAATGTAACAGATTCTGAAAGGTAGCAGAATATGCTACCCTAATGCGATATGACTATGGAAGTTTAGGACACGCCCCCCCCCCTTAAATATGCTACTTTGATATGTTGATTATTTTGAGCTGTAGGCACTTGAAAAACAGCAAATAGAGCGAGGCTTTCTCTAAACTTCCCATATGTCTAAAGACAGATTCCCTAAATGGAGCTCAGTTGTCATTGGTCTCCTCCCCAGGAGTTGTAGCAACCAAGGAAGATGAACTCATCACTGGAAGGGAAACTAGAAGTAGACACCCACCCAGAGAGATTTTATCACACTGCCAATTATACCTCCCATCTGTTCTTCTAAGGGCCTATTTATCTTTCCTAAAAATCATGTACCCTCTCTTAAGGCATCTATGGCCCCACTCCTTTTTCTCTGTGAAGATGGCATTTATGCCTGAATTCTAAGCCACCTTTTTGAGTTACTCATTTTTCCTTGGTTATCTCCCAGGAGGTTACATGTCAATAAACTTCTATTTGTTTTTCCTTTGTTGATCTTTTATTACGGGAGTCTCAGCTAAGAACTCATAAGAGTAGATTATTTTTCCTTCCCTATAGTAAAACCTGACATCAAGCCCCTTCTAAATTACCCATAATGATAGTGTCAGCCCAGACTCTCTAAGAGTTCATCTCTGGTTTTTCCTCTGTTGAAAACTTTCACTGACTGGCTCTAGCATTTGGGAAAATACACAAACAAGGTCCTTTACTGTCTGGTCCCAGCCTACCTTTTTAGGCATCTTTATCAATTTCTCCCATCAATTCAGGTACCTTCATCAATTCCTCATCAACTCAGGGGTAAACCCACAGAGGTCCTGTGGGTTGCCCCTTGCACTGGGTTTCCACTCACTTCTCCATAGTGGGAATTTAACTTATGCAATTTCCATCATGTTTATTGGAGCCCATGAAGGATCAATATGAATCCAAGGATTCCACAACATTGATGATGTCATAGACCAATGCATTCCTACAATCAGTACAGCAAGTCCTGAAATAGCATCGCTTCATTCAATGCCATTTTGTTACAATGTTGGTGAAATGCCTTGGAACTTAACTTTTGTTACTATTAATTACACTATGATAAAATTGTTTTCATTATACCTTGTTTTGCTTAAAGTCACAGAACTTACTGACAATGTTAAGTGAAGATTTACTTACTGTATAGGATTGAGCACAAAATGAAATTATGCTTTCATGAAATTTGTGGGGGTTTTTTAATTGGCTATATAGGACAACCACCCCAAAAGGAATAAAATTCCATAAATCTTCCGGTGTCTCAATCTTCTCTTATTGCCATGATTCAAAAGCTGGTATTGAAGGGATACTTGAGAATGGGAAAATAAAGGATTTTCCTGGGAAGTGAGTTTAACCATTAATACACTTAAAAACCTATAGGAATTTTCCAGACCTTTTAGTTTGTAACTGTGCATTGCAGCTCTCCAAAGGGGAATTAAAGGTGCCCCTTTCTCCAGATTGAACGGGGAAGCCTGGTTCTGGAGCACAATTTATAGCCACCTACAGGGGTGCTCCTCTGCCTGCACCCTGGCCTCCTCCTCTATTCCAGTTACCTTCTGTGAGATCAATCATTCTCTCAGTTGTGCAGTAGCCTTTAAGGCCGGCCCGCTTAATCTTTAATTGGTTAATCAGTTACAAACTCAGATTACATACTGTGAAAAATATCACAATAGATCACAGTATTGTCACTTTTCCCCTGTAGAACTCTGGCATTCTCAGGCTTAACAAAATTCACCTGTCACCCATTAATTACTGCAACATGTTTGAAATAGAAAATAGTATAGCTCTATTACTATTTGCAAAGAGAACCTACTTCTGAGCTTGTGTGTATGTGTGTGTGTGTGTGTGTGTGTGTGTTGGAGGACTCATAGGTCTTGAATCAAGGTCCCCTTTCTGTATGTGTTCCTTCCACCCTGGCCAGGAAGCCTTTCCACCCCTTCTCCAGGAATTTCTTCCTCACTTCTGTCTCCCTCCTTGATTCAGGTGCCCATCACCTGGGCCCCCACAGCAACATTCATGAAGCCCACAAACACTTACAGGGTAATTTCTATAGAAAGCACCTGTCTGGGAATGCTAAGACGGGTAAAACCAGTGTCTCAGGAGTGAAGAGCCAGCCCAGGCCTTTCTAGACCGCATTATAATTGTTTGCATAACCTGTCTCTGCTATAGGACTGTGCAGGGCATAAGGTGGGTATTATATTAACAAATGGCTGGGGAAATACAAGACCTCTGTTTCCACAATACGTTAATACTCAAAGGGGATCCAGCCCATCTAATGCTTTAATAAGTAAGGAACCTTAATTCGATTTCACTGAAAACAAAAACAAAAACATCTGTTAATAAACCAAATCTAGGTGCTGAGATGGTACGGGATGTCCCCCACTGTTCAACCGTCATGGTGTTGGGTTAAACAGAAAGGAAAAATGGTCTGACACAGTCTGACACTGTTCCTGGGGCACAGGTGGGCCAGCCTGGGGCCCCGGGGAGGGGAGGCCTCCATCCCCAGGGCTCATGCAAGATTCTCAAGAGAGGACAGAGTAACCTCCTCTCTCCTCCTCCTCTCTCCTCCCTCCTGCTCCTTCACCACTGCCCATCCCACCAAACCATCAGATTCCCTAGAATACAGCCTGTGTCACCTCTGTCTCTGATTGAATTTCTGCCACTAAAATATGCCATTGAAAGAATTCCTTTTGGCTCACATTGATTTAATTATTCCATTTTATAAAAAGCAATTATTACTAAATAATGAAGAACATTATCTCTAGTACTAACCTTTAAGTAGCTAGAATAAAGCAGACAAGTTTTAAATACCATTTTTTTCCCTACTAAATTGTCACCCTGAATCAAGAATGATATACTAAAGGCCTTACTATGATGTAATCATTAAGCATGGTTAGTTTGTTTTTGACTTAGTGGAACTTTTGTTACGATAACTTGTTAAAAATAAATCCTATATTGTCTGTTTGCCAAATAGGGCAGGAATAGAAATGACTTCCTGTCTCTCTGTAGCCAATTTCAAGTAGAAAAAACATATTTTGAACCTAGTAAGCAGAAAGGGACTGTTTGGGTACTTGGTTCTCAGCCTTCCCTCATCAATATTTAGGTATAGTTAAATCGTAATTATCTTTCACCACACAGGATCTTGACGTAAGTTAAAAGAATTAAGCTCTCGAAATATCTACGGGACAATGACTTATTATTCCAATTTTATGAGCATCCAGAGCAAAAAGCTTCATTCTGTGCAATTCTCACAACTCTCAAATTATTGAGTTCTTTATAGAC
Organism: Noctilio leporinus; assembly: GCA_004026585.1. Taxonomy (NCBI): domain Eukaryota; kingdom Metazoa; phylum Chordata; class Mammalia; order Chiroptera; family Noctilionidae; genus Noctilio; species Noctilio leporinus. The sequence goes on along the minus strand of PVIW01005839.1, from coordinate 77,912 downwards.
ACTTTGTTGCATGGGTAGAAACAAGAGAAGCAGTTCTGTAGGAGACTTACAGTAGATTGTTATTTGTTAAGTATATCCTCCAGACATTGCTGGGGCACCAGGGAGTCATAGTACAGAGCCCCTGTTAGAAGTGTTTATGAAAAGCCAGTTGTCTGCATCAGAGACATCATTTTTCCTTAATAATAATAATAAACAACTTGTACCTCCATAGGGAGTGATTCTGTGATTAAGAAGCAACAGAGCACAGGGTTGAGTATGGACTTGAAACCAGACCACCTGGGTTGAAATCTTGACTTTGAAACCAGACCACCTGGGTTGAAATCTCAACTCTGCCACTTCCAAGCTGTGTGACTTGGAGCAAGTTACTTAACTTCTCTCTACCTTAATTTTCTCACCTATATACTGGGGTGATGATCACAGTACTTACCTACCAGTGTTGTAAGATAAGAATAAACTAACCTGCTCAGGGCTTAAAATCATGTCTGGCACATAATTAGCACTGCAGTGATACCTCGGTACTCGTTCATTAGTTCCAGAATGCGTGGAGAGTGCCAAAACCAAGCCAGCAAGGAGCGATGAAGCATTTTCTCTTATGGGGTGGCATCGTGACTAACACACATTCCAACGGGTGCGATGAGTCCTGAGCAAGCGTCAAGTGCCGAAACATTTTTTTTTTTTCTCGTCAAAATGTGCTGAGTACAGGGTTTGATGAGTTCTGGAGCCGATGAGTACAGAGGTATGACTGCATTTCATTGACCCTCCTCTACTCTGCCTCTGAGCTATTTTGGTGTGGCAGTATGAGCTATGACCGCCCAACAGCAACGGAAAAAATAGAGTAGATATGTATCTTCTAGCGTGAGCCCAGGAAGGCTCTCCCCACACACGCACAGCCGGAAAGCTAGACTTAGAAATGGTAAACAATCGCTGTCAGAACTCTGGCCCATATGTTCGCCCAGAGCATGCCACTTCCTTTCCAAGCATTTAAAGAGAGCTGGAAAGAATCAAGGCTCTATATATGGATACAAACGGATGCCTGTCTTTATCAGAGGCCAAATCTCTGCAAGGACAATCTGTGACACAAGTTTTTAAACTACACATAGCAAATTGTCAGTTTGGAATAAAAATGAAGATTTTTAAGTCACTATTTTGTATTACGCAGTGGGGGAGGGGGTGCAGAGACTGTAGTTTATGCTAAAAAGGGACTGAAATGAAAAGCATGGGCAAAGGAGACATTGTCTTATTCACAGTTCTGTCACTGACAAGCTCTGTGATTTGATCTTGGGTGAAACTCAACGTCTGAGGCTTTAGTTTCCTTGACTATGAAATGGGGTTGAGCCAGACAATTAGTGAAGCTTCTTACAGCTGAGACATCCTATGACTTTATGAATTATAATAAATTTTATATCCTGCAGGCAACAGACACCAACTCAGGAAACTGAAGCAGGGAAAAGGTCTTTTTACAAACATATTAATGATAGCTCAGAGAATCAAACAGAAAGCTGGAGAACCACGTTTCACACCAAGGCAGTTTGGTGGCCGTAGGGAATATATTAGAATCTCTAAAAGCAGAAACCATCCTGGCTTGGTGGCACAGTGGATAAGGCACCAGGCTGCAGTGAACTCAAAGGTAGCTGGTTCAATTCCCAGCCAGGCAGGGCACGTAACCAGGTTGCAAACCACGTCTCCAGCCAGGTCTGTGGCTGGAGGCAGGGGAAAGGCAACCATACATTGATGTTTCTCTTCCTCTCTTTCTCCTTCCCTTCCCATCTCTCTAAAAAATAAAGGAATAAAATCTCTAATAAATAAATAAATAAATAATAAAAGCAGAAACCACTCAACTCTGCTGCTGGAACGAATGAGTTCTAATCGTTTTCTCCACCCTCATTTCAGGGTACCTATAAATCAAAAACAGAGGGTCAAATGGGCCCAGCTCAGGTCACATGCCCCTCCTGGGCTGGTGGGCAAGGCACCTTGATTTACAGCCCCACCAAGGAGACCTCATTCAATGGGTGAGAGGTGATCCCCTAAAAGAGCATTGGTGTAGGGTTACAAGAGAAAGGTAATTGCTACTGGGGAAGCTTTTATCTACAAAAAAAAAAACGGTGCCTGCCTTTGTGAAAGAACACACTAACACCACTTTTCTAGTGAAAATAAATGGGCTGCTTACATCTGAAAAGAGACGCATCTTTGGAGGGAGATAATGGCCCACTGACAAGATCTCAGACACCCAGCACAACTGGCTGGGCCATGGCACCTGTTTGAAGAACAACTTTGGCACACCCCAGGAGATTGTTATGGGGAGGAAATAAGCCCGTGTTTTGTCTTTGGAGAGTTCCTCTGTGCATTTCCTTGGAACTGAGGAGGAAACTCTGCACCCAGCACCTTCTTGCATGTTTACAGAGCTCTGTTTTTATTCTAACGGTCAGTTAGTTCCTGTCCCCTCCTTAATCCTGGCCCTTCACATCCGGAAGGTCCCACCCCACTGTCTTGGGTTGGTTTGAGTCTGTGATCCGCTTCTAGATGCTCTGACCCGAGGAAAAATCTACTAGGTGAGGGGCCGGGGGACTTCTTGTAAAGGTTTCTTTACTCTTAAAAAGTACATTGAGTTATAAAGATGCTGTGAGACTAACATTTAATACAATCGCTTCTTGAACTCACGACGGGAAGCCTGAAGCCAAAAGCTGAAGATGACAGAGAGGAGAGGAAAGAAACTAGATGAGTGATGATGTGAGTTCCTGAATTAACTAACCCTGGAAACACTACTCAGATCTTCTGTTAGGTAGGATAATAAATCTCATTATTTAAGATATTTTGACTAGGGCCCGCTGCTACTTTAAGATGATAGTATCCTAACTAATAACCCCGCCCCAAATGATATTCTAGTAAGAGCTATATCATTTCCATATTTTCTTATGGTAACAGCCTTAACTCTCCGGAGGTGGAACATAACCCTTTGGAAGATGTTACGAAGAATTATATTTGCCAAAATGCTCCGCTTTTCCCCTATTCATGCATGCACACTTCATCTAGTCCTTCACCCCACGGAAGCTTCTTCACTACCCTGTCTTCACTAACGTGTAAGATTACTAGTTCCCAGAGATTTTGTTTTTTAAACCTATCTTTTGGTTGTCATTACCTCTCAGGTAACCTGCTAACATACCTTATTTAGATTTATAAAATGTAAGAACTCACTTGCACTCCTCCTAAAATTGCCACCCATCAGAATAGCACCCATAGTTGGAGATTGTTAAGAAACATGGAGCCAGAAAAGAACATAGACTTTATCAGATACTATTGGCCTGTGAACGCTCAGCAGGGAGCATGAGCCTGCAAGTGGCACACTTATCTTACTCTATCATGCCTGGTATTGTAACATGTTCTGTCTCCTCTGCCAGACTGCAATCTCTGCGGGCGGAGAACAGGCCAACTCTATCTTTGAAGGCTTCATTATATCTGTTAGTCTATTCTTCTAATAAGTAAGTGAAATGAGCTTCCAGAAGGCTGACATCATTTAGCAGAACTGAAAGCTTAATTTATGCCTTTGGTAAGCCAAGTTCCCATTGATTTCCAAGTCACTTGTCTGAACCTAATAGGGGATGGGCAAGGAAACAATAGCTTGGCTTCTCGGAAATGGTATAATATTCATACCTCATGGAGTGTGACACCCCTCAACTCTTGCTGAATATTCCAGACCTGACCCACCTATTAATCAGAGATACACAGATAAGAAAAGGGAGATGAGCAGAATTCTCAAGTCTGGAAATCTACTCAGCTAAGCAATTTTAACCAAATAATGAGGCCGGGAGATTAAATTCCATCTTAACCCTGGGAAGGTGTTTTTGTATTTTTCAATAAGAACTGCCCTATTATCTATATGTGATTTTCTTATAAGTAATAAGAACAATTATTCCTGAGATGATGATAGCTATAAAATATGAAAGCCAAAAGAATCAGAGGGCATATTTTGCTATTAAATTTAAATACTGAGCCCTGGCACAGTGGTTAGGGTGCCGGCCTGCGAACCCAAAGGTCTCAGGTTCGATTCCCCAGCCAGGGCACATAACCAGGTTGCAAACCAGGTCTCCAGTCAGGTCTGTGGCTGAAGGCAGGTGGAACACAACCATACATTGATGGCTCTCTCCCTCTCTGCCTTTCTCCCTTCCCCTCTTTCTAAAAATAATGAAATGAGGTCTTTGGAAAGAGGGGAAAAAAATTTAAATATTGAAGTTTCACTTAATATTTCACTAATTTATTTTATTTTAGTATGTTTGATTTTTTTTAACATTCTCAGTGCCACAAAAAGGCCAGATTTATAAATCCAAACAAGCATATAAACAAACAACCCAGGCCCTCTGAAGTAGTTTGCCAAAGAGAAACAATCCATCTGCCCAGGAAAACCTATCAAATCAGAATCTGCAATGTGAGCCAACAAGGGAGAAGATTTTCATCCTTGACCCTGTTTTTGATTCCTCAAAATCAAAATCCTGGGGCCATTGTAAGCTGCAGAATGATGGATAAACAAGGAGAATAAACATTGTTTTTCGATTTCCATGGGTTTCATCAGCTTGTTTCCATGACTCATAGTGGCTCCCTGAGAAAACACTCTCATTTCTTTGATCTCATGGGTCCAAGGAGCTAGTTTTCATGAACCAGTCAGCATTCCTCTTATTTCCTATTGCGCATCCTCAAAGGGACTCATATGTTTACCAGTTAACGCATTCCCAAAATAGAATCTGAGCAGTCTTCCAAAGGGCTTGGTCCAAATTGTCCAGAGGACTTCAGAAGGATATTCTGAACATTAAGGGGCAAAAAAAGAAATATTAATCACACAAAAGTTTTGTTAAGTATTACTTGAATTAGCAGCAAAAATTTTTTCAATAATTTATCAATGCTGTGTCTTATAAGAACACCAAAACTCTTCCTAAAGTCACTGGTTAAGGGCTCTTCTCAATCCTATGCTATGTAATGGAGGCTCCATCACATCCCAGAAAACAGTGCAGTTAGTGGTAATAAACTTCTTAGCCCAAAACACAGGAAACTTAAGAGTTTTCTCTAGCCTCTGCCACTACAGTATGTTCAGGTTATTGTTCACATCTATAAAATGAAAGTATAAGTGTTCACACACATTTCTTTTGGTTATAATATTCCATGATTCTAGTAGAGAATCTAGTAGAAGCTGGGCCTTAAAAAAATACTTTTTTTTTTTTTCACTCAAAAAAAATATGTTTTGGGCATCTACTGAATGCTAGGCAACATAGCCTCTGAATAAGGGGGTCTTTCCATTATGCTCCCCAAGTTCCCTGTGACTACCCCTCTCATGTTGCTTGATATTCTATTAGAGTTAGTGGATTCCCCCACTGACTGCATGTTATTTTTGCCAGTGAGTGGCAGAATTCCCGGCACAAGCATTTGGTGAATGAACAAAGGGAAGCTCTCCTTCTGCCCGACTGCACATCCCAGAATGAGAAGCATCAAACACAATACTATCCAGTATTCCGTTAAAACAATTGTATGGTTACATTATAGTCTACTTAGCCGTTTCTACCCCAGCAGCAGACCCTGATTGCACTAAGACCCCACTACTAAGACCAGCCTCCCTCTAGTCCTGAACACAAACATACCCTTGACCAAAGGTCACAGCTCCTGCCAGGCCACATTCCACACATACTCCATCTGTGTGTGTGTGTGTGTGAACGTGTGTCTGCCTCTGCATCCATCTCTCTGGGTTCCTTTAGTCTTAGGGACAGTGGTAGCCCCACTTACTAGTTCTATGGTGTCACAATCTCCTTTTTGCTTTTGCCACAGGCTAGCTCAATAGATGCTTTATTAGACTCTCCGCAAGTTATTCAGTTTGAGTATACTATCAGTTTTCTACTAGGGCCTTGACTCATAACTACCCAAGTATTTTGAAGAGTAACGATCTAGCCTATCACCCACCACCAGGCACAAAATGATACAAGGAAATGCTACCGTCTCTTCTCTTCCCTGTTACAATTTTTACACCCCCTACAATAGCTACTAATTGTGGCTTCGGCATAACAGCTACGAAATAAATATTCGTTAAATGAGTGAAGACATTTTTCTAAGACACGTCTGACCATAGTTTTGAATTCAAATACATGAGAATCAATGCGCAGTAATTGAGAATATCAAATATTAAACTCAGAGACATTTTTCATTTCAGTAATTGACGGTCAGTAGGTAGTTCTCCCTTGTAAATGCACATTCTTTTTCCCTCATGCTCCGTGGCAGCAACGGTTGGCCTGCTGAAATTACGACCCCACCCCAGCAAACAGCACCGAGGGATGGACTGCCAGCTCAGAGGCAAGTGTCAGTTTACCACCCTAACAGGGTAGTTCGTTGGTCCTTCTCACCTTGGAGAAAAAGGCAATTTTATTTCGTGTCATCTCATTCATATGGGCCTAGTATGCAAATTCACCGTTTTCTAATTCATACTCTCGGATAGAAATGTAGTTTGAAGGGTACTTGACCTCCCTGGATCTCTTCACGTTTATAATGAATAAACTCAAAGTGCCAATAAAGCTGAATCATCACTCACCAGGTATACTGCTCATGCTGATGCATCGTGCAAGGAACTTCGAGTTCTGGTATCGGAAAAAGCACTCCCTTGACCTGAGTAGAGGGCAGCCTGTGGTCGGTCCCTGCTGTTTAAGAAGGAGAACTGTTTTGGTCTATATACAGTCAATAGCATTGCAAACACTGCCACATTTTCTAATATAGTAAGTGAACCAAGCCCTCCATCTAGAAAGGATTTTGGCCATTTCCACCATTCACTAAATTTCCTGCCTATAACTCTGACACCTCTAACCCATTTCTCTCAACTCTACTTCTTTCCTTCCACTACCCCTCTGCTCCTGCTTCCTAGGGACAAGACCTGAAGCATAGCTAAGAAGGAGCAAAGTAGAGAAAAAAATTTTAAGTTTACTCAAAAAAAATTTGAGTAACAAGAAAAGAATTCTAGTTTGGAAACTGACTGCAAGGATGTCCTTCCGTCATACATTGTTGAAATACGGCCTTAAGAAGAATATTGATTATGTCCTTCATTTCAGAGATAATTTTACCAAGAAGCAAAGTTACAGAATAAGTGGATTATAATCTACCCTTTTTTACTACATCTATGTGTCTCCATCAAATTCTTCTAATAAAAGCCCTGGCTGGTGGCACAGTGGATAAGGTGCTGGCCTGTGAAACCAAAGGTCGCAGGTTCGATTCCCAGCCAGGGCAAATAACCAGGTTGCAAGCCAGGTCTCCAGCCAGGTCTGTAGGTGAAAGGCAACCACACATTGCTGTCTCTTTGCCTCTCTGCCTCTCTCCCTTCCCCTCTTTCTAAAAATAATAAATAAAATCTTTTTAAAAAATTATTCTCATATTATCTTCAGCTGACTTCAAGGTAGAAAACGAAACTTCAGGTCCATGGCATGATAGGATTCCACTGGGGTTTCAGGTCTTAATATTCTAGTTTTTATATTGAAAAACTTGAGTTCTATAATATATACTACATGTAGTTTTTGCTTCTCCAATGTTTCTGCTTTTTTTTTTTTTTTAAGGCTTTTATTATTTTTAGAGAGAGGGGAAGAGAGAGAGGCAGAAAATGAGTGAGACATCAATGTATAGTTGCCTTTTTCACCTGCCTCCAGCCACAGACCTAATTGGAGACCTGGCTTGCAACCTCATTATGTGTCCTGGCTAGGGAATCGAACCAGCAACCTTTGGGTTCACAGGCTGGTGCCTTATCCACTGTGCCACCAATGTTTCTGCTTTTGATGAAAAGTACTGAACATGGGTGGAAATGAGGTAACCTATCACGTAAAGAGAAATAAAATGGGATGATGTAAGTATAATCAAGAATATAATGCTCCTTAATAGAGATAGACTCATAGAAAGCAGGATGACAGCTATGGAGAGGGAAGGTTATTTATTTCTAAATACAGAATACATTCACATGATTAAAAAATTTAAACTATGAAGGGATTTTCAGTGAAATGTCTTCCTCTTACCCTTATCCCACATAATCACTTCCCACCACATTACATACTTTCTTTCCTTCTCACCTCCACTTGCCACCAGCAACCAAGGTTATTCATTTATTATGTATATTGATAGATGATAGATAGATAGATTGTTTGATTTATACTTTTATACATGTGTATATATTTTTGTCATTTTGTACACAATTTGGTAGCATACTGTATACACACTTACTTAAGGATATATCTGAGAGACCTTTCCACATAAGCACTTTATCATTTCTTTTAATAACTTTTTGGTATTCCATAGAATGGATCTATCATTATGTCTTTAAATAGCCTCCTATTTGTTCATGTCTAATTTTTATTTTAAAATGTAAAGTTCTTTTGAATTAAAGTAGAATGGACATATTAGTTTCAGGTGTATAACATATCAAGCTTTCACATTTATATACCTTACAAAGTGATCACCATAAATAGCCCACTACCCATCTGTCACCCCACAAAGTTATTGTCATATTATTAATATTTCCTATGTGAAACAGCCTCCTATTTAGATTGTGCCTAATCTTTTGCCATTGTGAATACACTAGTAATAAACATTGTACACATATCATCCTTCTCACATGTAAGTAAATCTATAGGATAAATCCCTAGAAAATTTACCTTTGATAGCCTGTTTACAGATGTCCAAGTTGCTCCTGATGTGCATTAAAGCTTCAGAGTGAAGCTACCATGCAAATAATTGTCTACACAATTAGGTTAAAATATCAAAAGAGCCCGGTTAGGAAACTAAATAATTATTGAAAAAAATTAACAAAGCTCTTTTAGTTGGAAAGCCAAATTGCTTACTATTTGCTTATCACTTGGTTTGGTGATATTTTACAATATGGTATGACCATATTTTACTATAAAAGCTATTTCTGTCAAATGACAACTAATCCAAAGTAATTCTCTAGTAGGTCATTATTCTGTTTTCTTTTAGTGTCCAAGCTTAGTCATGTAATTTCTACACTAATAGCAAAATTTCTGAAAAACTGATAAGAAGGCAAAAAGTAAGATTATGTCATTTCAATAACTTCTTCAGAATAGTTAAAATAGGTGGAAGTTTTCTTCTTGTTCCACACTGGGAAATAGAATTTTCAAATAATATTAATTCACCAACACTAGTTAAGACAATAGTCATAGTCAGAAATATTTTAAAACTTCACAGAAGTCTTATTATGAATTTGTCAAAACCCTGAATCAAGCATTTCTTTGACCTATTTTGGGAGCTTCAAAAGAGCCTGAAAATTTGAAAAGAACCCCAGTTGGAGTTTCGACCTGATTGAATCCAGTGAGCAAAATGAATTTCCAACAGCAGAAACTTTGATTAAAAACAAAATTCCATGCCTTATGTTCTCTAACAAAGCCCAACCACACTGCCCATGACAATGTCCAAGTTGCCCTTTGATCATCTTTTTTTTTTTTAAGATTTCTATCATATATATCTATCTTCATCTATATCTATATCTATATCTATATTCATTCTGTGATACCTGGTATCTAACCATCCTTCCAGGATAATTTTTGATTCCCACAGAGTGACAGAAGCTTACCCAGTATTCTCTCCACTTTGTATCTGGTGGTCTTTGTGTCTAAGACAAAGTCCATCTGCCACGTGAAGCCACAGCTAAAACTTCCTCATCCTACCAGCTTCTCTTGGCTGCTAAAGGATTTGCCTCATCAATTTTTTTATACCCTTAATCTCCAAAACTACTTGTTCAACTCTATTTTACTTGGTTATTACATTGGAAAGCCAAAATAGCTAACAATAACACAGAACAAAACAAGGAGTAGCCAGCATTGTCTGGTGTCCATACAATAGGTGACCCTTGGGGGCCTCTACTTCCCCAGTAGGTGACCTTATCCAACTTTGCTGTAATTGCTTACTTGTCTGCCTCCCAGGGTACAAAGGTTGCGTTTCATGCACGGTTATATTCTCCAGAAGCCACTGGGGAGCCTGGCACATGGAGGGTCCTCAGTCAAGACATGTTGAAAGTCATTTAGCTTCTTTGCGCCTTATTTTCCTTAATTAGAGAGTGTGGGCAGAAGCATCACAGGCAGTCGCCTGGGGTGCCACCTAGGAACTGGGGGATAAGGAAAATAAAACTGTCCCCTGAGAGCTAATCTAGCAACTCAACCCATAGTCGGAGAGGAAACAAACGAGTCATCCTCAGCAAGGAATCCCCAGGCCAGAGCCTGTTAAACGTTAAAAGTGCTGTGTTAAATGTTAAAGGGGGTGGGGGATCCAGCTATGTTGGCAAAGGAATCCACTGTAACACCCTCCAGGTACGACTTGACTGTGATCTGACTTCCCACGTTTCTCTCAACGGAATATGAATAAATACATCAGCTTCTGGTTCACAAACCTGTGGTCCTGAGCGGGATCACACAAGGGACCCTTGTTGGTGTGCAGCCCTGGCGGAGACTGAGCCCACCGGCTTGCGGGAAGGCGCCCCACCGTGTAAACGCACCTCCCGGAGGCACCTGCGTGGCTCCGTGGGCGGCGGCGGCCGGGCACCCTCCGCTGCGGAGTCCTGGCTGCCCCGCACACGTGCGGTGCTGTGCGCAAGTCCCACAGTGGTTACTGAACCTCTGTGAGCACTTCCCTGGCCCGCCAGCAAAGCTATTGAGAATGGCTGCCTGGTGGCTTAGAGGAAAGTAAAGGTGAGTGTAAAATAAGGTAATAAAGGTGTATTTTGATGTACTTTGAAAATAAAAAGTTTTACCAAGTGAAAAACGGGATTTTTACCAGCATCTTTTTTAGCCCACCCGTGGGGCCCACTCAGAATTTAGGAGGACCCACATATGTGCGCAGGGGGAGAGGGGTAAGGACAGCCAGGCTGGGAAATGATGGCCCCGTGCATCCTTCTTCTGCTTCCTCCTACTGTGGGAGATTCAGCCATGACCCTTCTTGGGGATAGTGGCAGTTAAGTGCCTAAACTGTTACCCACAGAGGACTTGGTTTCCTTGTAAGAGCTTCTCCAAAATTGAAAGAATTCAAGTTAATCTCCACAGATGACTAGAGTCGAGACAGATGTGAAAATTTTCTCTAATTTGACTTCAATAATCCTTCCGGTCTTCATGATTTCTTCTCATGGGCAATGCAGAACTTTAATATTGCTGTACATCTAACCCTTTTATCCCATGAAAACATTGGCATGTTTGTGCAAGCACATGATAGCTAGTAGCCTTCCAGGGCTGACAGAACCAATTATGGTAGCTTAAAACAGATGTCCATGATTCAAGGTGCCAGCTCCCTACTACGTACAAAGCTTCATCTGTTACAATTAACAGTGATCCTGCAACTACTCATCTGCTCCAAATCTGGCCAATGTGAAAATCGAATGAGGATGGGAAAATAAACTACTGCAAAGTCATCTAGAATTAACAGCTAAAGGGTGGGGGGAGGTGAGTCCTTCAAAAGACAGCTGCCAATATTGTGAGCCATTGACTCAGTCTCCAGTTCATTCACACTGCAGCTATCCTTACTACTCCAAGGAATGAAACTGATGAAGTATTTCAGCATTTTCCTTTCACTGGTTTGAACGGGCATTATCACAAGTTATAATTTGGGGGACAGGGTACTTAAAAGGTCTTTGCAGCAGCAGTTCTTTCAACTTAGTCAATTTGGAGTTGTATTTACTTAATAAGATTTTTCTGCCCACCTACTACGTGTCCTTATGTGCACTGTGCTCTGAACTGAGGATGCAGTGATAAGCATTATAAGACTGTATCCCTGACCTCAATGAGCTACCTGGCTCCTGGAATAGACATCAACCAAACACAAAATGATCAAATAGCAAGAGTAATAACTGCCACAAAGAGATAGTTGTGGTATTATGAGGGTGTGTAATAAGGAGAATTGACCTAGTCTGGGAGGCCCAACATGACTTCCCTGAGGTGCCAGTTAAGCCAGCCTTGGAATTTGCCAGACAAAGGCAGGGGCGGGAGGTGGGGAGGTTTGCAGGGGTGGTGAGGAAGGCAGGATGGATCAGGCAGGGAGAGTCTGTGCAAAGGTGGAGAAAATTTTGCCTGGATATGTTTTATCGTCAGCTCTTTCATACCTGACATAAATGGCTGTCACATAAAGGCATTCAATGAATGAATAGGCTGAAATACCCTATTCTGCCTATAGCTTCTTCACACTGAAGAATTTCTTTCTGCTTGTAGAGTTACCCTCTGCATTTTGACCTATTCTGTAACCAGGCAGGTGGCTATAACCTTTGCTGTTTTATGAACTCAAATCTGTATTTTAAGAGTCATAAAGATCATAGCCCAGCAAGTAGAAATTGAGTTTCCATGCTATCTTGCTTGGTGGCTAGACATCTGGTATGAGCAATTTATCTTCTCTTCAGCAGGCAATTGAAACCGGCTTAGTCTTTATTACACTGGCCATATACATGTTGCAGACTGATTTTACATTGTCATTAGTTTTGTTTGGGAGAGGGGGAAGGAATACAAATTACTGAGTCATCCACTTTTGGCCTATAGTAATTCACTTTCACAATAAAATTCCATTTTCTTTCCTTCATTGTCCCTACAAACCCACCCACATTAACGGTAAAAAAAAAAAAACAAAAAACATTTTATCTGTTTGCTGAAATGTTACTTTGTGGATGACTCACATCTCACACAGACTTCTACAACCTTGTAGAGGATATGTCTCATCTCAGTTTCTGCTGTTAAATGTTAAAAGCATGAAGGGTTTTGATCTGTGACTTGAACCAGCTTGCCAGGTCACCATTGCCACAGAAGTGCCATCCACTGGACAGAATTGAGTTTGAACTCTGACACCACTAAGACCGGGCCGAGGGTCAGATACTCAAACTTTCATAGCTTTGGTTTTCTCATCGGGAAAAAAAATGTAAGATACTTATGCAATGAAATAAAATGATGTGTGCGGAAGCACTGTGCATTGGAAGGTACTTAATGAGTTTTTATGGTTTCATTGGTTTCCCTTCTCTGAAAGCAACCAGAATCTCCTTAACTGTGGTGTAGGCTCTGCGGAGGCAGGGACTGTGTCATCAGCGATTAACATAATGCCTGGTGTGTAGTAGATGCTCCATAGATTTTGGGTGAATATTTGAAGGTGAAGAATTTCAAACTTTAAAAATGCCAGCATTCTTGATGGACATAGAGGAGAAAGATGAAAGGACCCTCAAAAATGCCTCAGGAAGCAGGAACAAGGGGAAGCTCTAATCCCAGAAACCTGGTGCTGCAGGTATTTATTTATTGCTGTGCAGCATGCAGGGAGCTCAGCAGGACCCTCAACTGTGCACGTGGCCAGACCCTCACCCCACCCTCAGCTGCCTGGCCTACACGTGACCAGCCAGGTTCTCCCCCTTGAGACTTGCAACCCTGGCAGAGATGCAGAACAGCCAAGTGACTGAAGGTAGCTGTGGCAGCTCCAAGGGAGCGTCCAATGGTGGTGGCACCAGCAGACGCTTTGCCACCAAACCATTTCTGAGGTGTGACTTTGGATGTGTTTTTGGCTGCCTGGCCTCTCTTAGCGTGTCTTTTATTCTCCAAGCTCCTAGTCCCTAGCTTTCCTGCTGCTTCTATGGGTTCCATATTGGTTTTTCCAATCAATTTCCATTTTTCCAAGTCAGCCATGTTGGTTTCATAGTTTGCATCCAATGATTTGGGTCCTAGTCTACTGCCTCTGCCCCTGGCCTTGGTTTCCCTTGTGGTCAACTCATTAAGCATCGTTTCTACGTGTCAAAGCTGCTTTTGTACAATGCTCAGAACCTTTTCAACATGGTCAGTGTTTCATTCTTTGAGGAATCTGATAAAGTGTGTAATATGTTTTTCAATGAAGTAGAATTATGTTCCCTCTGATCACCCTTTGTCTGTTTATTTCACCTTTCTCAGTCCTCAAGGTTCATTTCTTAGTCCTCTGCTCTTTTTATTCTACACACATTTCCCCTTAGGTTTTGTGTGATTTAATAAGCTTTTATTGTCCATGAACTACTACATGCCAGGTATTATGCTAGAGGCAAGCACGCAAAGGTGAGTAAGACAGAATTACCACCTCTATGAAGATAATACCTGAATGAATAAAATATAAAATAGATCAATGCCAAAACAGGCGACATATGCCACCATGTTCCTCAATGCACGAAAGAAAATATTAGGGACATATGAAAGCTTGGGACTCAATTCTGTATGAGATCTTTTTCTACAGCAATGAGACTCATTTCTTCCATCAGTGGTTGCTGTACCCCCACTACGTGCCAAGGTCTTGGTAATCTCTCCTTATTTCTCTCTTGTCTTTTGGAGGGTGCAAGCCTACCCTTACCTCTGTGTGTGCATGTTACTTACTTGGTAAACATGAATAACCAGAGGGACATTGCGGACTGTGCAGCCAGTGTGGATAGCAAGCAGTTCTGCTGAGTGTGACTACAGTCCCTGCTGTCTTTGAACTACATTTTTTTTTTAAGTCAGGTTACTGCTTCTTCAGAGAACCATGCTGGCACATTTTTTCCCTTACATTCTCACTACTGCCTATAATCCATTATTACACAGAGAGGCCTTAAAAACGGCACTTGAGGGAGATGTTATTTCCTCTCCGTTTCTCTCTCAGAAAGAGCAACTTATAATGGGAGGAGGAAAAATTGCATTTAGGTTAAAGGAATACAAATAATGAGAAAGAATCTGCTTTTCTTCCCCTTTAAGAGGCTGAGCCTCAAAAGGACTCTGTTTTTTAAAAACGGCCCTCATCCCTTGGCATGCGCTAAACATTAATATTATATACCTGGTAATAAAGCTAGGAGATTTTTAGTGAGCGCTATTAAAAGGAAAGGATGGCTGAGGCAGGTTTCTCTGGTGAATGAAAATCACAGGCTCATAAATACATTGTGTGAGGGGTAGTCTTGTGGTTAGCTAGAACTTTAAATTTGTGATTCCCCCGGTTATCTATGTTGACAGGGGAGCAATTGACTTTTTCTCAGACAAGGCTGCAGTGCTCAAAGTTATGACTCGAAAAGAGAAAGGATTGAGAGTCCCTCAGGCCCTACAGAGCCAGGTTAAAAATGTTCCTGGTGTATGGAGGTCAGGCTCATGTTCTGGATAAGAGGGGGCACCAGGGGAACCACTGTTCTCTCCCTTTAAAAATTAATGTTCTGCGAACCCAAAGGTCGCTGGTTCGATTCCCCAGCCAGGGCACATAATCAGGTTGCAAGCCAGGTCTCCAGTCATGTGCATAGCTGGAGGCAGGTGAAAGGCAACCATACATTGATGTCTTTCTCCCTCTCTGCCTCTCTCTCTTCCTCCCTCTCTAAAAATAATAAATAAAATATATTAAAAAAAGAAAGAAAGAAAGAAAATTAATGTTGCGCCCTGGCTGATGTGGTTCGGTTGGTTGGAGCAGTGTCCCATACACCAAAAGGCTGCTGGTTCAATCCCCAGTCAGGGTGTGTAGTGGGAGGCAACCAAGTGATGTTTCTCTCTCTTTCCCCTTTCCTCTCTCTTTAAAAGTAATGAAGAAACTGTCCTCAGGTGAGGATTTAAAAAAAATAATTTTGCCATCAGAAACAACCCTGTGATTTTTATGTTATCAACCAAACAAAATTGTCACTGAGCATCCAAAATTTCCATGAATTTTCTCCGCCTTTACCTACCATCCAATGACCATTTAGCAAATGCTGATTAGCCATAGGTTAGTAATTTTACTGCTAATGCTGAAAATAGAAATCTAATTTTTTAAAGTGAGCTCTTCAGATGCACCCAGTCCAATTTTCCCTCTAGCTAAAGGGCTGCTAGTTTAAAATAGCTAAGAAGAGTCTTGGGAACATAGTACCTAGTGAAATACCACGCCAACCTCCATGTGGCTACAGATGCAGCTGCAGTGGGCAGCAGGCAGGGGTGGGGTGAGGGGACAGTGCTCAGGACTTGGTCAATTTCCTTTAATTTTTGAAAGCAGTTTACACACCAGACATGAAGTTTCCTCCTGTAACTTCTCACAAAGCGTGAGGAAGCCTGCTCACTGGCTGGACAGGAGGAGCTGTAGCAATATCACTCATAATTCTGTGGTTTTCAAAGACTGGGATATAGTTCTCCCTGGTAAAGAAAAGCCCTTCACCTGTGTCAGTCTCTGCCCCTCTGCCTTTTTATACGATTCGATAGCTTCAGTTCAGAAAGAGGTTTCACAGTGTGAAGAAGGAGATAGAACCGCAGCATTTGTGCTAAACGTCCCCTTGCTGCTCTAATTAGGGCTCCCTTAGTCGATTTCTGCTTCTTGGGAGAAGACAGGGAACTTTTTAATTGGGGCTATTAGAAGTTCTCTTTCCACAGTGACACCCTCTGCTTAGTGAAGGCTCCAGCAAAAGCTGTGCCCGCTCTGCAGTTACTTCTTGCAACTCTGAGGAATAATGGTATCTTGTCTCGTTTAAAAATAAATCGGAGACGTATTCCTAATTGCTTTTTCTCCTCGACCTACCCACATGAATTTCCTCTTGCCAACTGAGCAAACTTTCCATTATTTAAGCAAGTAGTTTTGATTGTAACTGTCCCTGGATAATAAGACATATTAAACTAGATATCATTTGCCCTTAGTTCTGTTCTTTGCAGAGAGTAAGGCTAATTTAAATGAGCTCAGACCTCGTGACCTTGAGTTTAGATGGAAATGGTGAAGCCTTGGAATTTCCTGAGCAGTGTGTCCTCTTTGCATGTCACCGAGCTCACCTGAAATAACCTGCGTATTCAATGTTCGAAGTTTCTCAAAATCACTTCTTAAAAAAACCGATGAAAGTTTGTATTTATGACCTATTCCAAGAAAAGAAATGAAATATTTAGACGGTAAACAATAACATTGTTAAAATATATTTCCCATGTTGATGCAAAGAATTACCAAGGAAAATGGGCCATTCACAATAGAACTTGGAACAGCAAGACATTAAGAGCTTTTTCTTAAGTTATTTTTCATTAACAAACACAGTTCTTTCTAAAACCAGTGGCTTCTCCACTGACACCTATGGCAGTATGCCATCTCCCCTTACCAAATGCCCAGTTCTTCTATATAGAATGTTATGTTATTTATACATAGAGTATTTAATGTGTAGTTAATATTCAGTAATAATAATATTTACTGTCCTAACTGATGTGACTTTTTCATTACTATATATGTTTGAACTTGCAAGGCAAGCCTTTGAAAGCTATTCAGCCTGTCATGTGGCTAGATGTTCATAAGAACTTAATGACACTCCCCACTATTCGTCTTTTTCTAGACAGGTTTTCATTCTGGTGTCTTTATCTCCTTCATGGTATGTGATTATATGGGGGAAATGGATTTAAAAACTCAAAACTAGGCACTATGTGAAAGTAACATACATTTATTTAGAATAATATAATTTTCAGAACTAGAAAGACCCAGGTCTTAATGCTGATATTTTATTAGCTGTATAACTTTGGACAAAACAAGTTGACTTCTCTGAGGAGTTTTCACATCTATAAAATAAAAATAATACCACATAACCTGTTTTTATACTTCGACAAAATCTTATGAAAATGGTTACGCTACAAATATACAATACTATGCTTAGTAACCAATGCATTGGGGGGTCTTATATACTAAGGTATCCATAACAAGGCTTGATATGAAACTGC
This sequence comes from Noctilio leporinus, assembly GCA_004026585.1. NCBI lineage: Eukaryota > Metazoa > Chordata > Mammalia > Chiroptera > Noctilionidae > Noctilio > Noctilio leporinus. The sequence goes on along the minus strand of PVIW01005839.1, from coordinate 60,276 downwards.
TCTGAGAAATATCTGCAACAGATACTTAGTGAAAGAATTAATGACACTTTTTCTCAAACCTAGAGGCAACCATTTGTTTGGCCTACTGGCATAACTAACAGTCTTGCCAATAAAAAAGGTAAGAGCCTTGAGCAACAACACAAGCAACACAATACCACTTTCCTTTATTGAGAATTACCATGCACTAGACATTGTGTTAGACTTCTTATGTACTCTCTTTATTTCAATCCTTCCTTCAGCCCTGGGTGGTAATGGTGATTAGCCTTGTTTTACAGATGAAAAAAAGGACGCTCAGATACAGCCAGCATTTGGCTCAAAGTCACATAACTAGTAAGTGGTAGTGCTAGGATTCTAACATATCCACCTGTCTCCAAAGCCTGATCTCATTGTGATACACTTTTCTCTTGTCGTGAAGAGATCAATTACTTTCAATCAAGCCTGATAGTCAGCCAGTATATGCATGGGCACACATTAGATGGATAGGCCCATGTCCAGGGCAGATTAATATATTAGTACACACCAGCAGGGCCACAGCCAAAAATAACTGCCAGTGTCCATCTTGACAGGTGAACATCATAGTAGTTATTACATATTTTTAACATGATCCTTACTATACTGATTTCCAGTTCCATCCACATTTTAGCTCAGACCAGCCACAAATCTACTAACATACATTTGTTAAAGATTGGCTCCCACTCACTCTCATCACCTGGAGCTAGTCAGCTCAAGATCCCCAACTCAAATTCTTTATGATTACTCTATCCCTCTATCTCTCTTCTCCATTCACTTCCACTAAGCTGCAGCTCAACTTTCAGGCCATCGACTCCTTTCAATGTACCCGGCCTTCCTTCTCCTCCTAGTCACTTGTCTGGGTAGGAGAAAGACACGTGAATTTCCTGGAATGCTGGCATTTATCTTATTTATGCTTATACTCACCATGTATACACAGTAGGTGCTCAGTAAATGGTAAATTAAACTTAAAAGATAAATTTAATCCTATGGAGAAGATCAGGGGTTCTTTAAAACTAAATAGAGTATCCCAAATGATTAATTTTTTCCTCAATACTTACTCTGCCACTTCCTTATTTGCCTGTGGACTTCAAGTATTTTGTGGATAATGAGGATGAGAAAAAATATAAAAACTAATATTACTAAAACATACCAAGCGGTCTTCATGGGACAAGAAAAATCTGGAAAGAAAAAAAAAATACAGTGAAATGACACAACGGATAAGAGGCTATGTGGTGGTGTAGCTGGGTTCTTCCATATATTCTGCCCTTAACCAAAAAGCTAAACAGTATATAACACCACTTTATGAGATAATTTGCTTTCCTGAATTCTTCCCTGATGTAGTAAATGAGGAAACTTGATCAGGTGGCTTCCAGGAATCCACCTAAGTCCAAAATTCCAGGGTTAATTTCACTTACAAGTTATGCTGGTATTAGTTTCACTATCATTTCTGTCACTAGGTTAAGACCACAATATAGCCAAGAAGCCAAAAATTGTATCCTCAAATCAACAAAGATGCATTGAGTATGTGGAGGATGGGGGAGGAAGGGAAAGACAGACAAAGAGAAAGGGTGGAGGCATAGGAGGTAAGCAAGGCCAGGGCAAGCTTTTTTCAGGCGCTCTCAGGGAGATGATCAGATCAAGTGTACTCATTAATTAAACATGCAGTTATCCCAGCCATATTAAATAAACATACAGGTAAAAACTTGTTCATTCAAATGACAGTGAGGCAACATGGGCAGATCCAGCAATAGTTTAGCACGATCTCCTTTAGTCCCATAAAGACAACCTCATCATGTTCAAGACACCATTGTCTACTGACTTTCTAAGCCATCCTCTGTGCCCTCTTCCTTGTACACAAAACACAAGTACTTATTCTACTTAGCATCCTTGCATGACTGCCCTGGGTGCTCCTGACCTGAGTACGCCCTTCACAGGACCCCTCTCGCCAGGCAGATGTTCACTATGTAAGCAGTCAACATTGACTTAGAGGAGGGGCAGCATGGAGAAAAGGTGCAAAATGACTAGGGCGGTAGCCCTTGGCCTCCTCAACATTGTTCCATGACAGCCAGCTGCCAAAATGGCTTTGCTCACTAAGCAAGACAAAAGCATGCAGTTAACTGGAATCGAAGATTTGCTGTGCCAGCAAAAGCCAAGGCAGGTCCCATGACCAAAATGTCAGTGGGCACTCATCAAGCTATGAAACATGCATTCACCAACTTGATCTTGCAAGTGCAGAGTGTGCACAGTTGGGGCCAAGCTAGGCGTGCACCCTCCAAAGCATCAGCATGAACACCAGAGAGTGTGTCTCCTGCACCCCTGCCGCCATCTTGGAGAGAACCAAGGGGAAGTGGACAAGAATCTGAAAAATATCTAAAGAGACAGTTGAAGTATTGTTTCGGAGTAAAGTTACCAGATTGGACGAAATTTGGTTTCGTTCCCTGGTAAATAGGGCTTTTTAAGAAGATCACGTTTGTCTTTGCACAGCAGAGGAAAATGCAAATAATTCTTTCATCTTCTACACGTGGCAAAAGGGATGTAGTTTTCCCAGCATATAAGACCACCTATTTGTGCACTCCTATTATCTATCTTTCTGAACTACAGACCCAAAACATTACCCATCATTTCACTCTGACTGAAATTTGTGGATTTTTCCATTAACAAAAATAAATCCTCCTAAAATCACAGTAATAGAAGTGCTTATTCTTCCTTTATGTTTTAGAAAATATATAATTAAATGGATACATAAATGTATGTTAAAATATTTTAGTATCTATCAACCAAGCCCTTTTTACCTTTCACATTTTACCATAGTCACCTTTCCTAGGCAGCCTTTCCAAAACCTACCTTCCAACCTCCCTCCTGAACCAGAGGAAACTGACTTTCTCATATCCTCTCCCATGCCCCACACACATACACAGACCTTGAAACACCTTCCACGTACAGAGTCTGTAGGGCCCTGGGCAAACTAACTCACAGGAGAAATTTTTCTGAAGTCATGCATTTTACTTTAAAAAATGCATATATATTATATACTTGTGTCTATTTTAAAATTTAAAACGTTTAAAAATAATTGCCTCAAAAGTAAAGTTTTAGAGAACCATTCTAAAGCCATCTGAAAGGCTCCCACATATCTGGCGTTCCCAGAAGCACAGCAAATTAATGTAGCACCTGTCTCACTGAATGCACCTGCCTGATTGTTTTACATTCATCTACCTTGGTGTCTCCAATGTCTGGCACTCATTAAAGGGTTATATTATAAAATGCTCTTCAAAAGTAGGTTTTCTGGGGGAAGTGAGGGCACACTGCTTAGTAAAAAAGGATCAGTTGTGGAAATTCAGAAGAGGGTGGCTAGGAGGTTAATCAGCCTTACACAGAACTAAGATATGTGTAAGTTCTATCTACGGGGCTCCTACCTTCCCTGCAAGTCATCCAGTGACCAAAAATGCCTAATCCATACCCTGCCTGTCTTCTCGGCTTTACGTCAAAAATTGCATTTAATCCAGCCTGGTTCTCAGCTCTAAGAGAGGCCATGTTAAATAAAGTCAAAATAAGATTTTAATAGCATACCACGATGTATATAGATGTTTACATTTAAAATTAAATCTCTCCCTTTCATACCCAAGTGTGGTAGTATTAACTTCGAGCACAGCTAAAGGTATGTCCCAAATGTCCCAAATTTATTCTAGAGCAGAGAGTCTTTCTAGTGACTTTCAAATCACTACCCATAGATGCCTCTTCTGCCTCCAGGTATAGTTGGGCCCCATGAAAGCACAACTTGAAAAATTGAAACAATTAAAATTGAAAATAAAAACAGATAAAAGGGCTAGCATTTTTCCAGCCACATTATTTGATCAATTCTTTAACTATTTGACTTTCAGTGAAGGTAATGTGATAGCCCTCATATAACTTCTCTTTTCCCTCTCATTTCCTTTAAAACTTACGTTTTACCTCCATTTTTAGGTGCAAGGAAATGTGTATACACTTATTTGGGTAATTCATGATTCTACAAGTATGGTTCATAGACTTTTCCTTGGTTGGATCTTCCTCCATGATTGCTGAATGTGTAGCGTTTCCTTTTAGATTACAGGTAATGTTATATTCTTCCAAGTGATCAACCATAGGAACTACAGTGAAGTTAAAATGTTGACAAGGTGAATAAAAATCATCTTCCTTCATTTCCATGGATCCTCTCATGATAAGAACTAGAGGAAGATGAAGAGAATGTTAGTCACAAAATAACAATACATAGTAAGAGAACAGTACTACTCAAAACTAAATCTCTTCATTCCTACCTAAAAAGAAGAAACAGGAAGATACCTGAATTAAAAGTAATGATTTACATTTTGCAAGACTGTGAAAACCAGGTGGCAGTAAGTAGATCAGAGCCTCTCAAAGAAAAGTTTCTGTGACAACTTATGAAGCAGATTTTATTTTTCAAACTTGTCACAACAATATTTCTCATCCCACATTGTACTGGTCTTCCAGTATAATGAAGTTATACTGAAGTTCCATCTCATGGGAGGCTTAAGCAACAGAAATGTACTCTCTCACAGTTCTAGAAGCTAGACTTTCAAGATTAAGGTGTTGGCCAGGTTGCTTCTTCCTGAGGGCTGGCTATAAGGCCAAGACGTGTTCTGTGCCTCCTTGCTGGTTGTTGGTGGCAGTCTCCGCGTTCCCTGGCTTATGGACACATCACCCTAATCTCTGCCTTTAACTTCACCTGGCCCTCTCCCTGCATGTTTGTCTGTGTCCACATTTCTCCTTTCTACAAGGACACCAGTCATACTGGGTAAGGAGCCACCCTATTGCCTCATTTTAACTAATTACATCTGCAACAACCCTATTTTAAAATAATATCACATTTTGACATACAGAAATATACTTGTGAACAAAGACAAAGTCCTTACCATCAAGAGGCTCACTGGACAGTTAGACCAGTGAAATGACAGCTCATAAACAGTGGATAAATGTTAAGCAGGAATAGTTGCAAATGTATCAAGCATTCTCTTTAGAGAATCAAGGTGTGATGCTTTTTTTTTTTTTTCCTATGAGAACCTACAAGTTTACTTAGAATTTTTAACTTCATTTCTTGAAATTTACTTTTGAAAAATCATGTTAAATAATTCTTTAACCATCAAGTGACTATGTATTACCATGGACCTTTGATATATTTTAAGGATAGATATTTTATTTTCGATAAATCAAAGTACAACAAGAACAAATAATATCTCAAAGCCCTGCAAGTCACTCATCAAGAGCCACCCAAGGAGTGTCCCAATGCCAATGGACTTACAATTGGAATATATTAATAATACTTTTTTTTTTTTAACAGAACAAGGTCATTTAATCTTGATAAATTTTATTCTCACTTTCCCTTTGCATTTACCTTTTGATGTTTGTTCCTGAGAAATCAAGTTCATGTTTCCTTCGGACTCACAAACCAGACACAAGGAGCACATTTTAAATTCACTTGTGATGTCTTGGCACATTCTGGTAAAGTTTTGAAAGTTGGAGTGATTTAGAAAGATTCTCATTATAGTCTCAGTGTCCCTTACTGGTTCCAGAAAAGTCACAAAAGAAAAATTTAAGTAGAGTGAATATGTGAGATTAGGTTGTAAACACACTTCGAAACATGATAGCTCCAACGTGTTTCCTATAAAGAAAAAAACAAAAACAAACAAACAAAAAAAACTTTCTTTACTGTGAAATTTTGAATTTTAGGCATTCAAATAAACACACAATAAAAGTTCCCAGTTTTTCTTAGGGGGGTTCAGCACATTTCAGCTTATCAATGACAAGATTCTGTTTTTACATGAATTAACAATAGTACTTCATTCAAATATTCCTTTTTAAATTTTATCAACATTCCCTGTTAATTTTCAACAAACCATCCCTTGGAGAGAAGTGCTTGGAAACCCTAGCATTTTAACCATTCCCTCTTCTGGGAAAGTTTTAATCCACACGCCTTGGCTTCCTCTGACTTCATTTGTGCTACACTGGTATAATTGCATGTGTACTCCATGCAATTGACTTGTGTAGTCAATTCCATCAGGGAATGAAAAACATGGACAGTGTCTCTATTCATTTCCAAGGTCTGTGCAACAAGTTACTCGAACCTTGGTGGCTTAAGAATTCCATTCTCTTACAGTTCTGAAGGCCAGCAGTCTAACACCAGTTTTAATGATCTGAAATGAATGAAGTGTCTGCAAGACTGTGCTCCCTCTGAAGGTCCTAGGAAAGAATCTGTTCTTTGTCCCTCTTCCAGCTTTTGGTGTCGGCTGGCATCCCTTGGCTCGAGGCTGTATTGCTCCAAACTTAGCCTGTGTGTTCGCATTGCCTTCTTCTCTGTGTCTCTGTCTTTTATTCTTCTGTGTCAAACCTCCCTGTGCCTCTCTCTTTTTTTTAATTATATTTTATTGTTTATGCTACTACAGTTGTCCTGAGTTTTCCTTTTCCTCCCTCCACTCAGCACCCCCACTCCCTCAGGCGAATTCCCCCATCGTTGTTCTTGTCCTTGGGTCATGCACCTAAATCCTTTGGCTACTCCATTTCCTATTCTGTCCTTTACATCCCCCTGGCTATTCTGTGACTGCCTGTTTGTACTTCTTAATCCCCCCTCCTCTTCACCCATTTTCTCCTATCCTCCTCCCATCTGGCATCCTTCAACACTAAGCTCACTGAGGCAGCTGATGCCTGTTTGATAGGATTTAGCGAGTTGTGAATCTGGAGCCAAGACCAGCCATTCATATGGATTAGCAGCTTGGATGGGCCCCTAAATTGGGTGGGGCAGAGTCTCTGGGGACCTCCATAACAGGTCAGTTTTAGTTGATGGGGTCTCAGGTATGGGCACCAGGTTGCAGGCTCTGTGGGGGGAGGATTTAGAAAAGAGACAATGGCCTCTGCTTGCACTGATACCAGACACTTCAGTTCGTCCCTTTATGCCGCTGGTGCCTTTAAAGTTGCTACCGCGGTGCCGGAGATCAGAGGGAGCAAGTCTGAGCTGATGAATCCATGTGTGGGCTCTTTAAGAGGAACCGTCTGGGGCTCCAGAAGTTTCTTCTACTGACTCAATTCACACTGGTTTTTGTAGCCAAAAGCTGTGGGGACTTAATCTTCCTGACATTGGAACCCTAGGCTGGGATCCTGGTTGTGAGGCTGGGACTTCTCACTACTTCTCACCACATGGGTGTGGAACCAGCCCATTAGGAGTGTGCACCCCTCCTAACCAAATTGATGGATGTGGTTTCTTTAATTCTGTAGTTGTCAGAGTTCCATTCAACTTGATTTCTGACCATTTTGAGTGGTGGTTCTTCTATATTTTAGCTCTAATTTTGATGAGTTTGTGCAAAGTGGCAAACCATGTCTGCCTACGTGCCATCTTGACCAGAAGTCAACCCTGTGCCTCTCTTTTAAGGACATGTAATTGGATTTAGGGTTCACTCAGGTGCGGCAGGATAATCTCCCCATCTCAAGATCCTTAACTTAATCGCATCTGTAGAAACTTGTTTCCTTATAAGGTAGCATTTACAGGTCCCAGGTATTAGCATTAAATATGTTAATATATGTGGAGATTCAACCTACCTATACCTCCAAAGATGAAACTTAACAGGGTGATGTAATTTGTATTTTGTCTGAAGACAAACATCAGATATGGAAATGATGGTATAAATAGCAAAAATCGCCATGCTCAAAACAAAAGACAAAGACTTTAGTAACAGGCTACTTGAACAATTTAATCTCCATGAGTCTCATTTGAATAACTCTAGATCCTGCTAACCTCATGGGGTTATAGCCCCACCGCCACACCAAGTATTTGGTGCTATATTTCATGCTCTTGTACGCATGAAAATGCTTTGAAATTTCTATAAGTGCGTGTTATTTAAAACGAAAACCCATATTGCAAAGTAAAAATGAAAACTTCCGCGATTCAAGTCACACAACTAATTAAAAGTCATGATACAAAAATTGGAACTCCCCGGTTAGGCATACTGATCGCCTAGGGAATAGGTGCCCTTTCTTTCAGATACTCCCAGCCTGCCACTCATTTGCTAGCATAAGAAAATAAGTAACATGCTCAGTTCCACCTGTATATGTTTTTCTTTACTGTTTCTCATATAATCAGATGGGGCAAAATATATTTTTTAAATTTTTTAAGAAATGTAGAGCACAATCGAAGAATTACTCCATTTTTTAGAACTACCTCTTCTAGTCACACATTTTGATTCAAACATTTTTTTTTAAGCAAGTTATTGATTGACATTAAAATTGTTTTTGCTTGTGGAATTTGTACTTTGTTACTAATTCCATTAAGTGTTTCATTACTGATGATTATATTTTTATTATTTAATAGATTAAAGTCTCATCACCCTCTATATTTGAAATTGCTTCTGTAATCATTTATGTGGGATTTCCAGCTACAAATACATTTCATACACGAGCTGCTATAAATTGGGGGGAAAGGACAAGTAATTTACTCAAATATACAATTTTATAATTTATCTATAAACAAAGTTGTAATCAAATAGTAACTAATTATTTATAAATATTGTCCCAGGAGGCAGATGAAATGCACCATCTGATTGAAGTTTATAGCTTTTTTCATATTACTAAAATACATGTTCTGGCCATGTTTCCATTTTCCTCACTAGAAATTTTATCTTATGAAATCTTCAAATTTTAAAATTTATATTCTTATGCTATGACCTAGAAGGGAGATAGAAAAAAAAATTACTGTCAATATTGCAGTCTTATCCAATAAGTGACCAACTGGTCTTTCTAGAATTGATGGTAAATCCTTTACATTTGACTATGAGATCATTTAATGTTTTTTAAACCTTGGTTTTAAATAATTCAGTTGGAAAATAAATAGAGGACATATCCTTCCCTGGTACAATCTTAAGAAATAAATTAATTCTACTCCATCATTTTTGTTATCAAATGGGCTATATTCTCATCTCTATAAATAAGGATTTATGAATTTAACTATTGCCATAAACAATACTTGGAATCAAACATAAAGTCTCACTCCCAGAGATTGGAATGCATTCCAGAAATACTCCAGTACTAAGACTGCAATCTCTCAGAGTAAGTATATAGAATACTGAATAGAATTAGGAAAATAGATTATAGTATAGGACCAATGCCCAAGTCAATTATTTTTTTTTATTTTTAAAGGAAAGGAAAAAAATGAACTGCCTTTATATTCCTTTTTAACTTTTTTTTAAAAGATTTTATTTATTATTTTTAGAGAGAGGGGAAGGAAGGGAGGCAGAAAGGGAGAGAAGCATCAATGTACGGTTGGTTGCCTTTCACCTGCCTCCAGCTACAGACCTGGCTGGAGACCTGGTTTTGTGCCCTGCCTGGGAATTGAACCAGCAACCTTTGGGTTCACAGGCCAGCGGCTATCCACTGAGCCACCAGCCAGGGCTCTTTTTTAACTTGTATTATAAACAAATCATATCTAAGCATATATAAAATGTACTGTGCACATAAAGGATAACAAAAATAAACACCATGTGTCTATCACAGTTGCAGACACAGAATAGTACCATCTTTGAAGCACCCTACCCTTTCCAACCCTACAGGGTCCTTTCCCAGAAGTTAACACTATCACGAATTTTGTGTTTATCATCCCTTTACTTTACAGTCTTTCCAAAATGTATATAATCCTAAATAACATTACTTTATTTAGCATGTTTTAGAAAGGTACACTTATATGTGGAGTACAATATCTGTATTTGTTTATGACTTACTTTTTTTCCTAATAGGTTTTAGTCATGCTGTTACATGTTGCTGCAGTTAATGATCTGTGGTATTAATTTGAATGAATATATCACAACTTATTCATTCTTCAACAGTGAACATTTGGGTTGTTTCTATTTTTTACTGTTTTGAATAATACTGCTATGAACTATAACTTTCATCATGGTGGGAAGGTAAAATAGTACAACTACTTTGGAAAATAGATTTTCACTTTCTGTGGATTAAATATACAAAGTCTGTCCAGAAGGTATCCAGCTATGTAATATGAAAAAGAGAGACGCTTATTGAAGAAGATACAAGATACAAAAACATTGTACACAGGACAATGATGCCTCAGTCCCTTTCAATTAAGCACCCGGAGACCTCACATAGTTCCCCCAAGTGCCATCAGATGCCCCATCGTATTTTCCTGAATCTTATCAACAGTCTGAAACCTTTTCAGACTGTGATTGTAGGTTTAGGAAAAGCCAGAAGTCATAGGGTGCCAAACCTGAGCTATCGCGGGGCTGAGTCACCTGGGCGATCCGATATTTCACCAAAAATTCTGCATGAGTACATGATGATGCATGAGCGGGCATGTCGTCCTGATGAAGCTGCCAATTACCAGTTGCCGGCAGCTGTGGCCTTTTGAATCATCTGAATAGTTTCCATGGAAGAATGTTCAAGCTTAACGCAAAATCTGATGCAGATTCATTGCTTTACTCAGTCAGTTTGAATGTGATAGAAGAGATGGCATCAATCACCCACACTAGAACAGTGAACTTGTCATTGTTCACACACTCACAGTCCAGTCCCCTCTCCTTGGCTCTCAGGTTACATAAATGTGGTGCAAACCATTCTCATTAACAGACCTGGTATACTTACCATATCACCCAATAATTCTACTCCTAGAAATGTACACATGAGAACTAAAAACATATGTTCACACAAATACCTGTAAATGAATTTTCATAGCAGCTTTTTATTTATATAGCCAAGAACTGGAAGCAACCTTTGTAGTTCCTTTTTAGTGTCCCTGTCTTACGTTTGGCTTCTGTCCGCAATGATGGCCCAGTGAAGCTGAGACTGTAGGGCACCAGGAAGTGGTAGGTGCTCCTGAAAGCCAATTTGTTCACTGTTGCTTCCCCATCGGGATTTGTCATTTCTAGTTATTTTTCCCCTTTGAGAAGTTTTCTCATCAGTTCAACTCCGTATTTTTACATTTTAAATATACCTTATCTCACATTTTAGATTTTTGTGTGAGGAATGTTTTTTTTTTTTTTAATATTTTATTTATTATTTTTAGAGAGAGGGGAAGGGAGAGAGGCAGAGAGAGAGAGAAACATCAATGTATGGTTGCTTTTCACCTGCCTCCAGCTATGGACCTGGCTGGAGACTTGGCTCGCAACCTGGTTATGTGCCCTGGCTGGGGAATCGAACCAGCAACCTTTGGGTTCAAAGGCTGGCACCTTATCCACTGTGCCACCAGCCAGGGTGAGGAATGTTTTTCAAGGCAAATAAGAACAGAAGCCTCGACTCTCCGTTGACCTTCAAAAACAAGTGAGAATTTCTAATAAAACCTTCACTGTTTTGTTTGTTTGTTTTTAAAGATTTTATTTCATTATTTTTAGAAAGAGGGGAAGAGAGAGAGGCAGAGAGGGAGAGAGACATCAATGTATGGTTGCTTTTCACCTGCCTCCAGCCACAGACCTGACTGGAGACCTGGCTTGCAACCTTGTTATGTGCCCTGGCTGGGAAATCGAACCTGAGACCTTTGGGTTTGCAGGCTGGCGCTTTATCCACTGTGCTACCAGCCAGGGCCAAAACCTTCACTGTTTGATAGACAATAAGAGCTCCAGAAACTACTTGATATCAAGTCATATTTTTCCAGTGCCTAGCCTATCTGCTAACTAGTTGCCAGGGAACTTTGGAAGAAATATGGATTATTTCAGACAACACATATTCTGAGTTATTGCTTTAGAATATTAAATGTAAATTAGGGGTAGTAAATTTTTTTCCATTAGAAACATAGCTACTGCCATTATTTTGGAGAAGCATTTGGCAGTTTCTTATAAAATTAAATACACTCAGCTAATCTACTACTGGTTGCCTGATAGAAGGGAGAACATCTATGTTCATACAAAGACTTGTGTAAGAATGTTCATAGCAGCATATTTAAAATAGCAAAAAACTAGAAACAACCCAATGCACAAATTTAGTGTATTTATACAATGGACTACTTAACAATAAAAAGAAAGGAACTATTGATACACTCAATAACATGGATGAATCTCAAAATATCATACTAAGCTAAACAAACAAAACCAAAAATAGACACTGTGTAATGGTTCCATTGACACAAAGCGTAAGAAGACACAAAACTATACTACAAATCTATATATGATGACGCAGGTCTAAAAGTTGCCTTGAAAGTGGGAGGGGATTTGACAGGAAATGGAAGAAAGGATCTTTCTAGGAATGAGGAAAATAATATCTTATATGGGGTGTTAGTTACATAGTTGCATACCAGTATCAAAATTCATGAAACTGAACACTTAAGATCCTTTCCATTTTATTGTATATAAGTTACGCCCTTAAAAAATAGAGCAAAACAAAGCACAACCAGTTGTTTCTAAAGATCTTGAATCATTTTGTAGCATAATCCAGCAATTTGAAAATATTAGCTGCCAGGGTGAGAGTGTGAATGGTTTTGCTGCCTATATTGAGATAGTGGTTAACATGTTGTTTCCTTTGGTCAGAGGTCTGCCTCTGCAATAACTGGCATAGACTTAAAGAATATTGAGGGCCCTGGCTGGTGGCTTAGTGGATAAGGCACCAGCCTGGGAATCCCAAGGTCACTGGTTTGATTCCCAGTCAGGGCACATAACCAGGTTGCAAGCCAGATCTGCAGCCAGGTTCATAGATGGAGGCAGGTGAAAGGCAACCCTACATTGATGTTTCTCTCCCTCTCTGTCTCTCTCCTTTCCCCTCTCTCTAAAAATAATAAATAAAATCTAAAAAACACAAAACAAAACAAAACCTTACTATGTCTTTTTTTAAGAGTATTGATTAAAATAGCAAAAAGTCAATTATATTTCCATTTTGGATCTCATGGTGATGCTTCCTTAGTAATACTGAGTGGGAAAGGGTAAAAATGAGCATGTTGTGCACACATGACGCATCCATACACAACACCATCTATAACCAGGTCAGAACAGGGGCATCTAGAAAGGACATGGATTTACTCATCAACATTGGAGGAAGACTATTTAAAATATGTCCTGGAGGCAAGGGGCAAAGTTTTAGGTTGCTTTTAACTTTTGGTAATAGTATGTGAAAGGCAGGTTGGGACAAAAGAAAGGGACTGTGGTTTTTACTTGTCAAGACAAGGAACATAAACACCCTTTATTACCCTTTACTACCCACCCACCCCACCCACCACCTGGTAATCACCCTACTGTTGTGTGCCTATTAGATTTTGTTTGTCTTGTTTGTTCATTTGTTTCTTTAATACACTTCTTTTAAGTAAAAAATTCTGTGAACTAAATTTCACAGGCCACACAACCTAAAAGGTCTAGATTGCTGATGACATTTCATGTTTTAAAAATGTACTAGGAAGATAGTAATGCCTGGCTTGCCTAGGTGAAAACATGATTGTGAAGATCAGACGAGAAATTCTGCCTTCAAAAATGTTTCCTTTTTATTTGCTTTACAATATGACTCAGAAAATTCACTCAATCAACAAACACTGTCCTAAGTGCTTGAAATATTAACAGAACAGACTGCAACCTCATTTTTATGGAGCTTACATCTATTTATCAAAATCAGACAACAAAAATGTATATAATAAATTAGTAAATTATACAGGTTATAAGCCTATAGAGAAAAGAAACAGAGCAATGCAAGAGGAAGATATATTTCCATATTAATGCTTAGAGAGAGTCATATTTTTCTGTTAAAAAAAAAAGGTACACACAGAGCATATATTTAGCAATGCAATGAGACAAGCAGTTAGGAATAATCTTAAACAAGGGTGTTGGTATTGTAACCTAATGACGAAAGAACAAGCCAATTTCTGTCAAAGCAGTGAAAAAGCATTCATTATATTCAGCAGTTTGGGTTTTTGTTGCCAGCACATATCTCTAAAATGTAGATAGATATAAAGAAGTGTATCTGTTAGCAGCCGCTTTAAAGCTATAAAAATTCATAGAATTCAGGAAGAAGTAAAATCTCTCAACCAAGCAAAATTATCCATCTAGTTATGGTCCTTCTTTCTGAAGATTTTCAGAAGTCTCTTGAGAAAGATGCTTTGTTGTGAATGAGATGAAATAGTTAATGAGTTGAAATGAGTTATTTTAGGTAAAAGTACTTAGGATACTATCTGGTACATGTATAAGTATTTGTTAAATTTTTAAAAATTAAATTGTCATAAAACAATATCCCAAACCTTATTAGAGATTAATGATTACATTTTTAATGAGCCAATCAATAAGAAGACAATAAAGTGCTCATTTTTGAAAAGTAGGATAACACTTTCTAGCAAATTCATTGTGGTTACCCTTACTTAACAACACTGTTTGTACTACAGACTCAAGTAATGTGTAGTACATATGCTCATATACTGTCGAGTTTAGCCTGTAGTTCATGAGTATTTACAGTTCCTTTATACTTTGTTTTCTTCCATTTCACTACCCATTACACCATCATTTCCGTCAGAAAGCGTGAAATGGCAATAGTTTATTTATATCAGTTCAGCTCTTAAAAAGAAGTGAGGAAGTCATAACATCTAGGTAAAAATAGGTGTGAGATGCATTGATCTGCACTAGCTCTGTTCCACACCGAAAACCACCAGGAATGTACTTGCATAACTCATTATAGTCTCCGGTTGCTGAGATGTCTGTAGGAGTACATGTTGTTTGAAAATCAGTATAATAATTGTTTTTTTTCTTAGAAAGTGCTTCTGTGAGCAGGTAAGAAGACACAGGGTGATCATTGGGAAGGTGGGAGTTAAGTTCTCGTTGTAAAAGAGTTCCTTCTCGTTGGAAGGAACATCGTCCTCAAGCTGGGCTGGAGGCAACTTTTACTGTGTTCCCATGGCACCTTTTTACTATTTCGTAATTACAGGACCGTATTTCATTATTTACCAGCGAGTCACCCCTGACTGAAAACTCCTTGAATGGGGACCTGCCTTTCATTTTTGTAGCCCTGGGTTCCCAGCGCAGTTAGACAACATTCGTAAGTGAAAGAATTTAAAGAGTAAATTAAATATTAGCTCAAAGTTTTCTTTTCCTTATTTTAAAATGTTTATGTTAATTCATTTGTTTAAAAAATTACTTTTTAAAGTATTATTGATTGCAATATTACCAAACACATGTACAGGAACATTTGCACACATCTATATTTTTGCAAATGTTACACTAGAAAAAAAATTTCTATGTGCCTTTTTTTTAAAGATTCTATTTATTATTTGTAGAGAGAGGAGAAGGGAGAGAGGAAGAGAGGGAGAGAGACATCAATGTATGGCTGCCTTTCACCTGCCTCCAGCTACAGACCTGGCTGGAGACCTGGCTTGCAACCTGGTTATGTGCCCTGGCTGGGGAATCAAATCAGTGACCTTTGGGTTTGCAGGCTGGCACCTTATCCACTGTGCCACCAGCCAGGGCTTAAAAAAATATTTCTACTCCTGTGATAGTGTCTAATAACATCATTTAATTGATATCCTTCAAAAAATTTATATTAGAAATACTTTGGTCTACTTTCTTTCATTTCTTGTTATTTTTAATTTTTTAATTTTATTGTTGTTTTACAGTTATCCCATTTCCCCCCACTGCTCTCCCCTTTCCCCTCACCCATCACCCCCACGCAGTCAATCCCACGTGCTGTCCATGTCCATTGGTCATCCATGCTAATTCCTTGACTAAACTGCTCCCCTTCTTTGCCTCCTTCTCCCCCACCCCAACTCCCCACACACTGAAAGTCAATTCTTTGTGTTCATGTCTCTGGTTTTGTTTTTAGTTTCTTTCATGTCTTGTCCCTGAAAAAAAGTCTCATCTCATAATTATCCTTCTCAGGTTCTACCTACATTTGATAGTTAGAAGGCAGTAATTAAATGGTGAATTGTCTGAATGGGGGTGGGGAGAAGTACCCACTGGTGTTACAGAATAGACAGAGAGATGTTAAGAATTATAGAGGAAGGGGAGAAGCCAAAGAACTTATATGCATGACACATGGACATGAACTAAGGGGGACCTTGCCAGAAGAAAGGTGGAGGGAGGCAAAGAAGGAAAAATTGGGATTACCGTAATAGCAAAATCAATAAAATATATTTTAAAAATAAATGAAATATTGAGAGTTAAAAAATAAAATAAAATACCATTGAGATTCATTTGAGTTAACTAGGCCTCTTTTTCTAAAACATTTGAGTTCAACAAAATTAGGTTGGCTAAGCCCAGCTCCCTCAATTATGAGTGGTTCTGAATGAAAATATATCCATACCTTCTTATATCCCTGTTACTGGATTTTAGTATAAGTCACCTTTCCAAAAACATGCGAGTTTTAGAATAAGCTATCTTGCCAGTGCATACCCAATGCGAACTCGTCAAAACTCTCTTAGACACTGTTATATAAGTCCTCCTTCTTCAGTAAAGTTCAAATAAATAGCTTATACTACATAATTATGATAATTGAATGTTCAGAGTAATGATTATTCTGAGACTCAGATATATTCTTGATGAAATGATCAAACGCAGTTCTCTATTTTTAACATAGGCCTTCAGCAGGCTTGTTATTTTGAAATCAAATCTATTAAACCTTGTGGAATACATTATTCCTCATTAAGATTCCTTTTTAATTCATTTGATGTGTTGAAGACAGGGTTATCACTAAATAATTTATAAGTAAAAATAATTTATAATATTTATCTTAGAAATTAAAGTGAATAGAACATAAGAAAAAATGGGCAAAAAAGATGCAAATAACCGATAGGGAAGGTGAAAGGAAAATCTCAAGCTTAATTTTAGCATTAATAGAACACTTTTAGCCTCTCACCTAACGGCTAAGTCAATTTATTTCATAAAGTATTGGGTATTATTATGATTTAAAAGTTACTTTAAAAAAGGAAAAGATTACAAGGACCCAAAAAAAAGAATTTATTTATAAAATGTGTACTCATCCTTACACATTTAAACTTAAGTCACCTTCAGAGGTGCTCTCTATTTGATACAATACACCTATTAAGACATTTTTTCCCACTGCTCAAAACAGTTTTTTTTTTAAACAGTGTTTGAACTCACCAATTTTGATGTCTTTTAGTGCTTCTACCATTTTTTGTTTCATTTCTTCCACATGGGCAAAACATTTCACTTTGAGGACTTTTTTTTTTTTTTTATGGAAACAAACAAAAAATCACTTGGGGAAGATGGGTGAATAGGGAGGGAGGGGCATGGGGTTCATGGTGTTTTGGGTCAAAAACTGCTGTACAGTCAGAATGCTATGGGCAGGTGCTCTTTTAAAGCACATCATGAAATGGGTGAATACACTGAAAGTCTTTAAATAAAAACAAATTAACTGAAGCCAAATGCAGCCTCTCACAATGCCAGCTAGTACAAGGATACAGATGGGTTTCTAGAACACTCTCTTAGTGGGGCAAGCCTGAACCACAAGGGGCCTGCCCTCTAGAAGAGAATTCCAGTCTTAGAGAAATCCCTGTCATATATGCCCTTGTGCATAAAATGAACTATTCCTGGTTATCCATAAACCATTATAGGTTATAAAGCATTATTATTACATGATTGCACTTATAACAGGTTATTAGTATACTACATTTTGCCTAATAATCAACTTTTTTATTTATGGTGTCTCTAGGCAAAATTCTATCTATCACAAAATGATTTCAAGATATCAGGAGAAGATGGTGGTTTTTGAACATTTTGTTTGTTGACTCCAACAAGGGTTATCTTTGAAAACAAAATTCCTAAATAAGTCCATCATCTCAACAAGTCCAAGGGAATGTCTATTCTGTTCTTGAAGCAGGGAAAGAGAAATGGCTATTTTAAGTTTGTAGAGGCAGTAAACGTACTACTAGGATCTGATGTAATCAGTTAGGAAGGTAAGAGAATAATAATTATCAATGTTGGCAGTCATCAGTTCTGCCAACATTGATAGTAATTATTGCCATTAATTATTATATGCTAACCAATAATTAGCAAATAGTTTATTAAATCTTCTTTGGGCTGATTACCTGGTTTTCATTCATTTCAACCTGATTTTTGGGAGATGCTGGATGATAGATCTATCTATATAACTTACCTTAGATAACTATTAAATAACTTACTCTCAGTCCAAAATAGCTTTAAAAATGAAATAAATTATTTCTAGTCCAATTCTAACTAATCTTTTTCTATTTTCACTCAGTGAAATCAAGAGTTAAAAGTATATGCTGTGTGATAACTATGTATGGTGCCAGGTGGGTTCTGGAAATATCAGGACAACACTTTGTGAAGAGATTGTCTAAGCACTATGCTGTTGTACACCTGAAACTAACACAAAATTATATTGAGTGTAAACTGCTATGTCTGCTTATTCAAAGCGACATAATGCCAGATAACCAAGAGAAATTTGAAAAATTCAATTGTTCACAAAACTGCACAATTATGGTGTTCATTTATCCAAAATATTTTAATCTGTCTACTTAGCATTATGTATATGCAACAATAATTACTGTAGGAAATCATCAAATATAAGATTTTTCTTGATTTAATCATGTTTATATGACTTTAATATAATACCTCATTTTCTTTTTCCTTTTGCTTTTTTAAATTATTTTTATTTTTTACTTTTTAAAAGATTTATTCATTATTTTTAAGAGAGAAGGGCAGGCAGGGAGGGAGAAAGGGAGAGAAACATCAATATATGGTTGCCTTTCACCTGCCTCCAGCTATGAACCTGGCTGGAGACCTGGTTTGCAACCTGGTTATATGCCCTGACTGGGAATCAAACCAGTGACCTTTGGGTTTGCAGGCTGATGTTTATCCACCGAGCCACCAGCCAGGGCTATATTTTTTCTTATTAAATGCTAGGGAGCACAGTTATCACCCAAACAGTCATATTAATATGTTTTCATATCTTTAATTGACATATAAGAATTGTTTAAATTTACATCTCTTTATTTCTTCTATTCTAGGTTTCAGCAATCATCACAATTCCCTAAACTATCAACCAAGTCATTTTTTTCTCATTAAAATATTCACATACATCCACCTGCTTAAATTTCCTCCCATTTTACTCTAATTGTATATTGAAAATATCTGAATACTTTACTTTTGTTTTCCAAAAAGCAATAGCAAGTTATCATGTGAAATAGTTATGTCAGAGGGAATTCAAGCATTTTCAATAATATAAATGCCATTTTCTTTAAATTTCAGAATGTAAAACCACACTTAAAACTGTTTTGGAAGAAAGATGTTTTAAAGAGCAAAACCACATGAATATATTATTATTAACTCAATGTGTGAAATTTAGACCACAAATTTTAAATTATTATTTCATTTAATTATTGCATGCTACAATAACTTAGTACTATGACTAAGGTTACTGTGCTGTATAACAATCAACTGAAATTGCAATCTCCCTTTATCAGCTTTTCAGACATAGAGCTTCAGCCCATGCAATGTATATGCAAAATGAAGACATTTCCTGTAACCATTAGCTGTCACAATTTTTTAAATTAGAAAAAGAAAAGACAAATCATAAGTGTATACTCACCTTCTGGTGTCTTGAAATATTCCGGCAAAATTAAAATGAATGTGATCACTATTGCTAAAAGTAATTTAAGGAGGGCTGTTTTTGTCATATCTATTCACATGACACACGTGTTCCCATCCAGCACAGTGATGGCAAGTTTCTTCCTGCTTTGAGTTTCATTTCTGTATTACTTCAAGTTTATGCAATTTACCTCAACTTCCTTTTGTGTAAGACTTTAAAAAAAAAAAAAAAAGGCCTTGAAAGGCTTCTTCATTTTCAGTCACTTGACATTAAGAAAACTACCTTCAAATAAATACTTTCAAACTATCTTCTTAGCAAGATAGAAATAAAAACATGATCTCAAGAAGCACAGGGGTCTTGCCCTCCTCTAAATTTGAAGGTATTTTCTATTGTTTAGCAATCTGTGTGAGTAAATATAAACCCAAAATGTACTTAGCAAAAATAAAATAATGATTGTAAGTCATGTCCAGGTTATATAGCCATCATTTGTTCACTTATTAAATGATTGTTGACTTCTTTTTTTTTTTTTTTTTTTAAGATTTTATTTTTTATTATTTCCAAAGAGATGGGAAGGGAGACAGGCAGAGAGGGAGAGAGACATCAATGTATAGTTGCCTTTCACCTGCCTCCAGCTACGGACCTGGCTGGAGACCTGGCTTGCAATCTTGGTTATGTGCCCTGGCTAGGAATCGAACCAGAGATCTTTGGGTTCACAGGGCAGCACCTTATCCACAGTGCCAACAGCCAGGGCTTGTTGACTTCTTTTAAGTGTGAAGCAGTCACTGTGCTGGATTCTGGTGTTCAGAGAACAGTGTATCTAGAGGACAATAAACGGTAAAAAAAAAGTTAAGGATAAACTACAGACATGTGCAAAATTTGAGATACTTTACTACAATATATAAAGGCAGTAGAATGGGACACAATATCCTTACACATGTAAACACAGTGTTTATTATTACAGAATCCGCCTTTTCAGTTACCATATCAAAAAAAAAAAAAAAAAAACTTTTATCATGATAATCCCAGTGAAATAGTTTGTTTAAAATATATAAAGGGTAAAAATTTTCATAATTAATAATGAATATGTGCAAACAAATTTTTTTTGCATTGTTCTTGTTTATGCTCTCTTGTACCCCCATCGCCCATCCATTTCCATTTACCCTATTTCTTGCTCCTATCCACCTAACCCTGGGTTTTATAGAACAATGGTGAGTGGAGAGTAGGAGGCAGGGAATAAAGGTCATGCTGTGTATATATTATGAGTATGAATGGACTGTCTTTTCTCCTGATTGGGTGTGGGCATTTGACAGACAGAAATCAAGGGTTAGGAGACCTTAGGACCTTAGCTTAAAAAGAGTCAAATGGGAGTATAGCTTCAAACATCAGACTTATTTTATGAATAACACCAAGAATTATTTAAAGGAAGAGAAGAATTGATGAGATGTATTGAAATACAGGTCTAGCAGTATCTTCAGTAGAGGTGCTGGTGGGGAGGGGTGAAAGGTCCTTCCTGTCCCTTACTTCTTCAACATCTTATAGGCATCACTAATTGGTCAGTGGACCTTCTACTCCCCATTTTGAGCTTGTTTTGATTCCCTCAAACATCCGAATACAAACATTTCGATCGTAATTTTATTGATGGAGATAAAATTGATCAAGAGAATACTTACTTTATATAACACCATTCAGTCAATTTCATTCTTTGATCAATTTTCTTAAAAAGGTAGTTAAGCCACTTCAACGCAGGGTGGGCAACAGTAGATTTACAGTTGTTCATATGGAAAATAATACAATAAATAATAATACAAGAGTAAACTGTGTTTCATGTACTCAATTGAAAACCTACTTTTGTCCCACCTTGTATTTTCCACTTCAATTTTGTTTTTACTCAAACTAGTTTTGTTATATCTATTCTTTCCAATGAACGACACTATGTCTTCTTTTATGAATCACCCGTTCATGTCTTTTGTTTGAGTGCTTCTGTCCTCCTTGTTGCTTTATAGTCCTCTTTTCTCTGATGTTAATATGTATCCTTTGCCATATATGTTTCAAACATTTTTCTCAGGCTGTGAGCCCCCTCTGTTTTGTACATCATGCATTTTTTCTCCCCCTACCTGTTTTGTGACAGAATATAAAATATGGTAGACTACGAACTTAACTGTTTTATGCTGGGAAACCAGCTCTTTCATTGTATCTACAATGTTGTACCAAATAGTTTATAGTTTATCAAGTAGTTTATTATTAAATGCAATATTTACAAAGTAGCCTGATGTTGACTGCTTAGAATGCATACTAACAAACTAACAAGTTGGGGCATCTTGCTCACTATGAAAGTCTCCAAACTCACATTCTAGTAGGAAGGTAGGTTCCCCTGACAGACAATAATCAAATAATGACAATAGTTCATTTTCAACTAATGGTAAGTATCCTGAAAAAAATAAGGCAGAGAATGATGTGCTAGCAGAGAATCAGTTGGGGCATATGTTGGTTTAAACAAGGATGTTAAAGAAGGCCTCGTGTAATTGAGTGTGTAAGACACAAGAGAAAAGGCAATAACTACAGGGGCAGAAAACACATCCACGGTTGGCCAGAGGCTGGAAGTAGAGGGAAAGGTTGACTACAAAGGCGCTCAAGGGAAATTTTAGTGATAAAAATGTTCTGTGTCTTGATGATGGTAGTGGTTATACAACTGTTAGCATTAGTCAAAACTCTAGAACAGTACATTAATATGAATGGATTTTACTACTGGTAAATTATAACTCAATAAACATAATTGATGTTCTCTCTCTCTCTCTCACCCGTGCTCTCTCCACACAGGCTTTTTTGCTGATTTAGAAGTGGACATTACTGAGAAAGGGGCTGGGAGGCTGTTTCTGAGGCTCGGAGTGTGGACCAGAGCAGGCGACTGCAGTGCTGCTCCTGCTTGCCCGCAGTGACTGTGGCAAGGTTGTTGGCAAGACACCAGGGTATGAGGACACACAGGAGGTCACCCCTTTCTCAGCCAGGCCAGCCAGGCCAACCTGGGAAGTACAGCCAGCCCCTCGGTGAACCAGAAAATGTTGTCAGCGTTGCTCAGACCACTGGCTGCGGGTCTGAGCTGCCTACTCTTTGTTCGTCGCCCCTCTGGGAAGCATCCGCTTTGATCTACCGCCACTACGCTCCCCAGGCTCCCTGGGCAGGGTTCACCTGAGGCCTCTGCACTGGGGCCTGTACACGCCTGCTATGCCTACGTGGTCCCCACCCCATCACCCGCGGCAAAGTCTTGTTTTCATTAACAAAACCCCCTGCACAGAGATAACAGCCTATGCAGGACACCTTTGGGCCACTTTCCTTAAAAGGAATAAGAAGCAGACTTGTCTGCCCAGACATATTCAGAGACTGGGGGAAGGGGGCGGGGAGCAAAAAGGTAAACCATTCTGGAATGGATTCCTTGTACCACTGTAGTATTTCAGCCTCTGGGAGCAAAGTTTCTGACAATCCATTTAACATTGAAGTGGGTTATCATGTCACTTTCATGTACAAAGAGACAGAAAATCACACTCAAAACACTCTTTATGATACTGGAATATAACAATCCGACTCTAGGAAATCCAGGAAAATCAATTGCCCAGAATCTGAAAGTATTTCAGTTCAACAGGTCCAGCCTCAGACAAAAAGAACCAGAGGCAAGAAGAAGGTGTTTCAATCTCCAAACATGATGAATTCCATACTCCTTCCCCCTGTCCCCAAGCAAAACAAGAAACGGTATTGCTTAGATTCAGAAGAGCCCTCTTGTTGCAGCCCGTTCTTTTCATCTGAGGTAGGACCTATGGGACATAATAGCTTCAGATTCTAGGCAATTGATTTTACTCTACTTCCTAAAGAGTCAAAGGTTGTTGTAAGCTAGCAGCATGAAAAATCTTTCAACCGGGCTTTTATATTTATCTCTTTATACAAGTAGTCTGTAAGTAATATTGTTTCTCGATTTTCTTGGGGATGGAAAGGAGGAGAATGAAGTACTTGCCTTCTTTCCTCCGTGTTGCTTAGACCGTTGACTCTGTGTCTGTGTTTGAATGTATAATGTGTGCCACCCCCAGTTCACCCACCGTTTTTCTAGCTCAGGTCAGCTGCTTGCTACTCAGCCAGAATCTTCCCTCAACAGTTCCGTGCTGAGTATAGTCACCGAATATAGAATGCAAGTGTGAACATGAAAGGGTGGGTGCTTTTAAGAAGATGAACAAATTGGAGAAGGAAGAGGAAGCATAATGATCGATAAGAACTTTTCAGTTGACATATATCTGTCTGATTCACCTTTGTTCCTTCTCTCCCCCTTAACAAGTAGCACCGTGTCTGCCCTAGGCCTCCTCATAATACTTGGTAACTATTGCTGAATGAATACTTTATAAGCAAACCACCAGCATAAAGAAAAACTTGAATTCTTCACCTTGTAAAATGGAATTAAACATTGCCTGAGAACATTAAAAACAAAAGCCAGATTGAGTGGTTCCTGTCCGTGAATCAAGAAATAGTCTGTCAAATATGAAGATATATCCTGGAACATTTTTTAACTGATAAGAAATCAACATCAATAAGGAATCATGTGGTTTTCCTTTTTAGAAAGCAAACCAAATATAGTAAGAGGCTGAACTTTTTAATAAACGGAAATAAATACAAGTACTCGGTGTTCACCTCTTGCCTTGTAAGTTTCTGGAATCCTGAACTAAGGACCTTTTAAAGTTTCATAAAACTTAGTAAAACATTATAAATTCCCAAAATTTAGGCTATTGATTTAGATAACTATCTTTTGTACTTAAAGACAATGCTACAGCCATGACCGTGTGGCTCAGTTGGTTGGTTGTCATCCTACAAGGCTAAAAAGTTCATTTGTTCCACTCCTGGTCAGGATACTAGCTTTGGTTTCTTGTTCCTCCTATCTGGGGCAGGTAGGAGAGGCAATTGATGCTTCTCATATGGATGTTTCTTTCCCTCTTTCTTCCTTCCTTCCCCTCTCTCTAAAAATGAATAAATAAAATCTTTTTTAAAATATAAAACAATTCAAGATAATACTACTGAGATCATTTTTACCTATGAGTGCAGGTGACTGTAAAGGCGGGGGGGTGGGGGTCTTCCACATGTGGCTTTGATTTTTTACAAATGTATCCTGTGCTCCCATGAAGCCCTCTGTGGTAGATTTTGTGATGTAGCTCCTTCCTGACTGTGACAGTTATAAATCTGCCCTTCCGCTTTTCTTTGAACTAGCAATCTGTTTCAAAGCATCATTGTGTTACACTATGTTGCTTTTTCCAACCACTTCCCCAAGGAGGATGAAGGAGTACAAATAGATCCCTAAATAGATCTCCCAGCCCAGCCACCTTAGGCTGCTGCCACAATTTGGCGATTATTCTGATAGCGACTTGACCCATCCATCTTCTGGACCACTTGCATGTATTGGATTTTCATTATGAAGGCATACTAAAAAAGTCCTGAACAAATGTCATTGGGGGGCAATGGGGAGTGACCACATTCAACCCTTGGGAGCAGCTTACAGCTAGCTCAGAGCGGCAAAAACTGACTCCGTAAATAAATGAACAGATGCATTACTTGGAGAACAGAATTAGATGGACATTTCATTTACACATCACTCTGAGACAAAGGGAACCCCTGTCCTTCCTTTATCCACCACGAGTTCCAGGGGGAAAGGGACCTTTGCTGCTTTGCTTAAATCCGATTATGAGTTAACATACTTAAAGTGCTTTATATTTGTGTTTAGCATGTAGGCGCTGAGCAAATTAGTTGTTATTCTCTGCACCTGGTATACTGTATAATAGGAGTTTAATATACATTGGCTGGAGGAATGGAATAAGGAATCTACCTTTGTAGAATTCTTAGTATCCGGCCATTGGAAAACGATCATTACGGACAGTGCTGAGGATCATAATTGCTGTGGCACAAACCTATACAGTAATAGATTGTTGCAAGGGGCAGGGATGCCCGGGCTGGAAAAGAGGCGCTTCTGAGAGTTTCCCCAATACCCTAGGAAAATACAGTCCTATTTACTGAGGAATCAACACCCACAGGCCCGCTGTCTGATCGCCTTCCAGCCCTGCAGAGGGACCTCTTCCTAAATAAACTTCCAACCCCAGGAATTTCCCACTCCCGGTTTGAAGGGGCGGGAGCAACCGAAACCCGGGGTCTGGTTGGCCTGGCCCCGCCCCCTTCCGCAGAGCTCCGCCCAGACTGCCGGCCCCTCCCCCTCGGGAGCTCGCCAAACCGCGGCCCGAGTTACCCGCAGCCCGAGCTGCCCCCACCCCCTCTTCTCCCCCGGCCTTTCCCCAGGCCCCTGCGCGGCGCTGGGGAGAAGAGACACCCGCAGCCGGAGGTGGCGCCAGTCTCCCAGGCTAGCGGCCCGCCTGGAGGGGGTGGGACCTGCGTGGAGGGGGCGGGGCGGTAGCCGCCTGCCGGAGCCCGGGCTAAGTGGCGCGTCCTCGACCCCTACCCACCGGCCGCCGGCCCCCGCGGGTTGCCCGAAGAGTTGGTCCGCCTGGCCTGGTGCAGCCTGACGGAGGGCGAGTGGCCTGCCCCGGGCTGGCCGGAGCCGGGGGTGAGGCTGCCAGGAAGGGGCTGGGGGCACCCAGGGGCCCGAGCATCCCTCTCCGCCCCCTCCCCAGCCCCAACTCCCACCTCCGCCCCGCTCCGGCCCTCCTGGTGCCCGGCGGCCCCGCCCCTCCGTGATCCCGGGTGCCTGGGGAGCCCCGCGAGGTAAGTGCGACTTCCTCCTTGGTGTGGGTAGGGGACCACGGAGGAACCCGCTCCCCGCTCCCCTGCGACTCTCTCCCAGGTCCTTAGCGGCCCAAGTCCTGCTGGGCCCTTGGGGAGGGGCTTCTCTGCCCCCAGGGGCCAGAAGTACACTTCCTCAAACCCGGTTCGGAGCTCGAACCCGGCCAGGCCTCCCCGCCTGGCAGCGCGGAGCCCTCGAGTTGTGCAAAGTTCTGGGCGCAGCGCTGATGGCCAGCCTGCCGAGGCGCGGACCGCTGTCCAGAATCCTTGCGTTTCTCCATCCTGTTTTACTAATAAAACAAACTGGAAACCATTCCAGAGTCGTTCCCCCATTGTTACCCTCACTCAGACTGTCATAATCTAAGTTTTGATGTTAAGTAAGTGCCTCCCCCTGGAGTGTGGAGAATCAGAAAGGGACCTGAGTTCCATAAAAACCAGCGTGCCTGGTTGAAACTTTCAGGCATTTCATTGCATACTTTGGGATCAAAAGCAAAAGAAGAAAGCTTGCTGTATCAAAGAGTAAAGTTACTGCCATCTTTCTTATTGTTCTTTTTGATTTTTTTAATATAGTTGGTGGACACACTCACAAAATTCAAAGGGTACAAAAGGGTAATATTTTCTCTCCCGTTCCTCCCGTGCACCCCAGCCAGCCAGTATTTATCACTTTCCTGTACATCTTTCCAGAGATTATATATATAGTCAAATGCAGTTTTAAAAAGTGAAACGTGTTAGTCAAGTTCTTTGCAGTTACTGGTGCTTAATAAATGTTCATTCTCCTGTTTAGAAAACAGTCTTTTTAGTTATTAGACCACTGAATCAGCAATGGCTTTTTTCTGGTTTTAAGCTGTTGTGAATGTAACTATTTTGTGAATGTGTTTGTTCTGTTGACTTGCTATAAATATGCGCATACCTTTACACAAAAGTGAACTCAATATTTTTGGGCAATAGGCAGGTATGTAGAAATCAGTATGAAGTTGTAGGGAGCTAGGCCGTAATATATACAATAGATAGTAACAAAAACTATTTGAAGCAACTTAGTGCCCATATAATACCATAGGGTGAAACAAAACTAAATGAGAAAATTGAGGATGAGCAGGAAAAACACCCCACAAAGTTAGGGGAAAAGATAATACTAAATGCATAAACATACTATGTAAGATTGTATGATGTAGTTGACATCTTTAAAATATCCCTACAAAAAATAATGAATTTTAGACAATAGTGTTCTTCAATGAAGGGCAATAACAAAACTCTAAAGATAAGTTCTCTGAAGACTTAATTTGATCTACTCATAACATTTAAAATGATCTAGAATAGTTTTCCAACCTATGTCCTAAAAAAGGAAAAATCAGTAGTTTATTACTTCAAGTAAGATTCTGAGGTCAAATAAGTTTGAGGTAGCCAGGTTAGACCAGTTTCAATAGTTTTTACTCTTTCTTGGTTAATGATCAAGTTTACTTTTTTAAAGGGGAATTTATTTTGTAACCTTTTCCAAATGTATTTGACTATGAAACATAAATTGAGAACCACTGGACCTGTGGAAATGGATGGATTGCCTGTCCTTCAGGCAGTTCATGAGAATTTCCTGCAATTGAGGTTTGACAGGAATTGGAAAGCAAAAGTTTGAGGTTATCCAATTTGGTAAAAACAAAGTGAAGCTAATGTAAAAGTCAAAATTTTAATATACTATATATTAAAGGTAAAAGTTGCTTTTCTCCTGAATTCTTTCATAGTTCTTCATTGTTCTTTCTGCAAGTTGCCTATTGGGTCAAGTGACCTCTAAGAATTTTTTCTTTTCAGTGCTTCTAGGGTATTCAGGGTCTTGAAATAGACCACATTTAGGCAAATAGAATTTCTTCAAGAATGACTTTATTCTTGGATGTAAATGTGATTAACATGCTCTTTTCATCACAAATATTATTGATACTATTAGTTTGCCATCAAATTCTAGAGTTCTGTGGTGGTAAAAGGTCTTAGAAATCATGGTACATAATGAAAAGTAATTTAGAGCCAGAAAGTCTGGGAGTCTGCCACGCATGTGCCAGGTTGTTTCTAGCAAGTTTATGAACCACTCTGAATCTGTTTTCTTATTTGTAAGATTAGAATGATGATAGCACCTATTTCATTCCATAGACATTGAGAGTGATTGAATAGGTACTGGGAAGTAGAAAAACAACTTTAAGGGTGATAATAACCAATGTATTGAGAATATTGTAGCCCTGGCCAGTGTAGCTTAGTTGATTGAGCGTTGTACTGCAAAGCAAAAGGCTGCATGTTCTGGTTGCAGGTTCAGTCCCCGGTCGGGGGGATATTTCTCACACTGACTTTTCTCTCCCTCCCTTTCTCCCTCTCTTCCCCCTCTGTAAAAATAAATAAATAATTTAAAAAGAATCTTTTAATGTCTAATGTTTTTTTCCTGAGTGCAGAGGGCAAGAGTTTGGAGAACAATGTCCTTGGTTCCCGAGTTTCAACCAGCAAGTAGTAAGAATAGAGAGAATGAGGGATTAGTCCAAACATTTACCTGAATCAGTTCAGTTCCTGTGTTTGGATTTTGCCAGTTTGGGTAATGAGGGTCCCTTCTGTGGGAAAGTATTCTATTAATGATGCAGCGCTATACAAAATGTTACTACTCTGAAGCTAAACGAGGGTCAGAGCTATTCATTGTCTCCTCTCCATTTTTGAGAAAGGAGTTTGCTGAGTATATCAGGTAGGGTAAATCATGGTGTGGTAACAAAGGACCCTCACATCTTAGTGGCTTAAAACAACAAGGGTTTCTCAGTCACAGTACATGTCCAGTGAAGGTCAGCAGGACAGGTCAGTTGTCAGAGTCCCAGGTTGTCAGGGACTCCTTCTCAACACTGCTTACAAAATTGTTAAGGCAGGGGGAGAATTTGTCAGGGATATATATGTTAGGTTAAAAGAACAGACCAAAAAGGGAAGGGGGTCAGGTGCAAACTTTAGAATGTGTGGACTGTCAGTCGAAGACAGGTTTGTACTCTTGCTGCTGTGCAGGTGAAACAGTCTCCTTAGGTTCAGCTAAGCATTCAGGTTCTCAAAGCTGCCTCGGGTCCATTTACTGGGAAGGATATCAGACAGGAACTGTGGCTTGCCAGCAGGGCAGCATCCCCTGCTCCTCATCAGGGGCTGTGCCCCTTACAACAGTCCTTGTAAGCAGTTCATGTAGCTCTCTGGGAGACATCCTTTCAAGTGAAAGCTCAAGTTCAAGGAGACAAAGTTCCCATCAGGTAGGTGCAGGAGCCTCTTTACATGAACAATCTCATGGCCCTCAGAAGATCGTATCTCTTTGCAACTCCATAGACTTAGCTTCCAGGGGCCCTGAAAGTCATCATACTTAGGGAAGTCAACAGAATGGCCTCCTATCAGGTGTTTATATTTTATTTATAGTTCTTCTGTGTCCAGGTGCAAATTTAATAATCATTTTTACTATGAACAATGTTGCCTAGCAACATAAGTGGCACGCCTACTTCCATCAGAGCTAAGAGTTAACGGATTGAAGGTCAAATGCAGAGAAGGAAAAGATTTTAACTCTACTCAGACTTGTATTATCCATAGTATCTTCTATACTCCTTTTCATTTGGGAAGTATTCAGTAATACATGTTTTGCTTCCTTTGATGTAGTGTGTTTTAAACTTTTTATGATGGAAAAAGTGTAAAATTGGAAGAGGGTCTGAGAAGAAGATAAGATAAAAAAGATTACTAGATTATTAAAAATACTACATTCCAGCCCTGGATGGTGGCTCAGTGGACAGGTGCCAGCCTACAAACCCAAAGGTTGTTGGTTCGATTCCCATTTAGGGCACATGACTGGGTTGCAAGCCAGGTCTCCAGCCAGGTCTGTAGCTGGAGGCAGGTGAAAGGCAACCATATATTAATGTTTCTCTCCCTTTCTTCCTCCCTCCCTGCCCTTCTCTCTAAAAATGATGAATAAAATATTTTTTAAAATAATACATTCCATACTAAAGGTCTTAACTTTTATTTATTTTGTATGTGGTTGAGAATTTTTTTTAAATGTAAGTTTTAAGTTTGATATGGCCAAGAACTCCACTTTGGAAGGTTATTTTGACTGTTGTGTAGAGAGTGGATGAGAAGAGATTTCAACTTGAGGCTGGTGGGGTCATTTCCACTCAATGTTTGCCTTTCTCCAATAAGCAGGAAGGACTGCTCAATTGTGTGCTTTACAAGGGTTTAGAATTGCTGGACAGATTCAGCATGGTCATCTGGAGGGGCCTGAATCAGCTTGGCCTTCTACATTTATTGCTTTCCACCTCCAATTGGAGATTGGGAGTTTGAACTATCTCCTAACAACCATGGATTAACACACATTCTGGCCTCCACTGATCTCCATTTGACTTATTAGCATACCTCATTTTGCTTTTTGCTGGAGTTAAAGGATAGAACAGTCATTTTCAGTGGACGTATTTGGTTTGTTTTTAGGTCTCATTTTAGGAAAAGTCAGGAGTTTCTTTAATGGTTAACGGGTTTAATTAGCAGTAGTAGTGATGAACTATTTCTAATTATAAGCAGCTAAGAAAGAGTGCTTCACATTTTTCTCATATTGCTTACACATTGCCCTTTCCCGCCCTGTCCTTGCCTGACTTACTGCTGTTCTGTCTAATATAAATATACAATTTATAAAACCTAAATGGTCCTGCAACAGAATCCAGTTGATCTGTGATTGGCCTGTTATGGGTGCAGAGAACCCTGGCAATTTTGTTTGATTATACAGTATTTGTGTCTAAGAATACTGATTGATTATTCTTTCCCCCTCCACCACCATAAAGCTGCACAGCACTCAAACACTGGATTT
The DNA here is from genome assembly GCA_004026585.1 of Noctilio leporinus. Taxonomy (NCBI): domain Eukaryota; kingdom Metazoa; phylum Chordata; class Mammalia; order Chiroptera; family Noctilionidae; genus Noctilio; species Noctilio leporinus. Next base: position 29,177 of record PVIW01005839.1, on the reverse strand, counting down.
GGTTCAGGTCAGTAAAAAACAACATTATGGTTATCCAAACATTACTTTTTATGCACAGAAAACAGTTGGCTGTCTCAGCATGTTCCAAACAAAAAATTTAGCAGTGGCTTGCCATCATCTTTATAGTACAACCGTTCTCATCCTTGTACCATGACAAATGGGTACTTAATTCACAAAACCTAAGGCATGGGTGGCAAGTAAATCTTTCTTATTTTAGCTGCCATCAGGCCAAAGGACTATTTTAAAGAGTAAACATTTTGTTATAATCAAGCTGTGGTCTTCCTTGCAAATGTGATAACTTTTCCGGGTGAGTTTGGAGATAAGGCCATATGATATTAATTTAGCTGAGTGAAGGGAGTTGAAAAGGTTCTTTTAATGTTAATGTGGGTCAGCACTTTGCCCAAAAGAAATAGTGACAGAAACTGGGAGGGATCCAAGTAGGAAGAAATCTATGAGTCACTTGTACTTGGTGAATAAATTGGGGCATTTTGACACTTAATAATGATGAACTTAATATCTTATATTAGAAATTGTATGTTGTTTACTCTTTTTTCTTTCTTTTTAGTGCCTTATTTGCTTTAAGTTTGGGCAGATCTTATTGGTAGAGTTTAAGTCTGCTCTACTCTTCTGTCCTAGACATCTAACCTTGCACAAATTAGAATATTCTGAATGTGCTTCCTCTTTTGGACATTGGGGGTAAATACCTACCCTACCTCTCTGCACAAAGTAGTTGTGAGTTGCACATGAGAATTATTTTGAAACCGAGAAACAGTGTTGGTACACCTGAAAGTACATGGTCTTTAGAGTCAGTTCTGGTTCAGAATGAACCCTGTCACTCACCAGATATAGGTAACCTCACTTCACTTCAACATCCTTATCTAGAAAGGGGAGGGGAGTTACCCTGTTTGCCAGAGTTTTCGAGACAACTAAACGTAAAGTATTTCACATACTATCTTGCTCATTTAGTAGGCACTTTGGAAATAGCAGCTGCTATTTCAAATCCAGATCTTAATACTTGTCCATGCCATTTACTCAATCCCATTTTCCTGAAGAGTAAACTAACGATAAAGTAAGTAAAGTGATTTGCCCAAGGTATACTGTGAACTGGTGGGTGATTTAGCTGTTGGGCTCTTTCTGCTACCACACTTAGGCTACCGTTAATGAGTGATAATGTGAAAAAATAATAGCAGAAGCGCCTTCCACCAGCTGCCTCTGAATAGACGAATAGCTTTAAATTAATGCTTCTCTTCCCTCTGTAAAATATACTTACTGGTCCCAAGAGCGCATAACTGGGTAGGAGGCTCCATAATAGACCTACACTTCGGTGCTTACCTGTTGAGTTAGATACTTACAAGAAGTTAGTTGTGTTTATTCAGAAATATGTTTTTAACATTAGTAAACATGTTAAAGGGTATAAAGAAAAGATCATTCTTTCTTTGAATGTTAAATTGAATGCTTTGGGGCATCTCAATATAAATGTGTTATTAACAGATTTGCCTATCAAGTTGAAGAGCTGCAAGAGATGAGGGTGGGGGTGATCATGAAAGTCTAAAGTTTGCCTGTCATAGTGTCCATGGACCAGCTAACTGGTTTTTCAAGTGTTAGTGGTTTTCAAGGAAATAAGGAGCTCACACTAAAATGTAAATTAACTGCATCACTAAGCATGCTAATTTCTTCAGCTGACTGTTTTCATAGTAAGACTTTCTCCTTACAGCAAGCAGTGCATTAATTTTCATCTGGCACAGCTTCTTATCTCATGGTGGACAGACTACTGGTCTATGGATTCATATTCTTTCAGAACTGCTTTTAGGTCTTTTTTCCATTTATAGAAACCATAAGAGGAAATCACAGAGGACGGATTCTTGTGGGCATGTCTTCTACAAGAAAGAGGACCCAAACTCAGTAGGAGGCCCATATCAAACATACAGCATTTACTGTGTATGTAAAAAAAAGTGTAAATAAATGTGCACTCATGTGTTTAAATTAAGATAACAATTTTAGTGAGGCACAAGTATCATTTTTACAGTTACAGATTTCCCCCCACTATCCAAAAGTAGAGCACATCCTATGAAACCTTTCTAAGCTGAAATGGTTGGTGTAAAGCAGTGATTTTCAACCAGTGCACCACAGAAAAATTTAAAACATGTGATAGCTGTTTACTCAGCGGCACTGATCTCTTTTTCTTTATATTGTCAGGTTTAAAAAATGACAACAGGCAACACCACACTAGCTCTCCGGTGTGAATGAATGAAAATTACACCTGTTTTTTTTCCATCTCACAGCATGCATTAATTTTAGTAATTAATACATGCCGTGAGATGAAAAAGGTTGAAATCACTGGCATGAGGCAATGAAGCAATTACCACTTACATGTATGGAAGAATTTTTTGGTATTCCTAGGCCCAAAAAATAGCTTAAGAAAACATACCAAATAACACACAAAACCCCCAAAAACACTAACGTAGAGTGAAAGCAGGAACACACAAACTGAACCAGGATAGTGCACAGGTGCTCACAGACCGAGTCCACAGTCGGGGGGGGGGGGGGCGGTCATCTGTGGAGATGCTAAGTGGGGCTCCCAGGTGGGAGTTTGGCAGGACCCCTCCCACTGCCCAGAATGCTCGGCCCCTGCGACAGCTCACTTTTGCCCCCACCCCTCCCTTTGTAAAAGCAAAATCCTCCTTGGATTTCAGTTAGTGAAAATTGGTTCTCATGTAAATCTTTCATAAAAGTGAAAATGGCATGCAGTGAACTTTCAAAAAGTGGGGGATACCTGTACTGACTTTTTCACTTCATGAGTCAACCCCTGGTTTCATCTGACAAGTGGGCTTTTTCTATCCTCAGAGTTCCAACTTGACTGCAAATGTATCTTTGGTCTCTGCAGCTGTCTTAGTTATCCTATTCATGCACCTGTATATCTTTACCTGTATTGTCACTTTAAAATTGAACGTTGATTCTTGTATTCTGAGGGCTGTGAAAGCTATAGTCCATTCTGTAACCTTCATGGAGCTTCTAGTCTATGGGAGAAGGCAGACATTTAGTAAGTAATTTCAATGAGGTTATTGAGTTATCTGAGCAAGTAGTTTGGGATGCTGTATGCTCGGCTCGTATAGCAAGGAGACACAATTTAAAGATTAAAATTTACCCCACTTATTTTTTTCACCTTGATCTCATATAAGTATACACCACAGTTCTTTTAGGGTACACAAAGAAATAGAATCTCTGTATTAGTGGCTTTTACCATGAAACTAGCTATACCTCATTTTCATTGTACTTCAGTTTTTGACTGCTGATTTCTTAATCTACCATGTAGCTTGCAAAGCTAAATCTCTTAGCTTGTTACAGATTAATTTAAATTCAATACTTATTTTAAATTTTTGTTTACTGATTAAATCAGAATTATTTCCCAATTATTTTAAGTGTTTTAACATCAGATTTCAAGGTATATTCTAACTATTTTCATTTTAAAGAAATTCTAATGCAATGTGTTTACAGTACCTCATAGGAAAAAATGCAAAGATAAAAGTTAACCAGTGTTAAGAGCCCAGGATTCATTCATCCATGCTTTAAATTTCTGATTTCTTAAATAGATTGATTTTAACTATAAGCTAGTTTGGGTTCTAGAGCCCTGTTTCTCTATTTGGTTGCTAGGAACATAATTAAAGCCAAATTTATCTAGAGTTACACTCAATCCTTCTGAAACTGTGTTCTTCCTGCTTTTTTTTTTATTTTTCCAGAGAGAGAGGAAGGGAAAGAGGAAGCAAGGGAGAGAAACATCAACGTATGGTTGCCTTTCACCTGCCTCCAGCTACAGACCTGGCTAGAGACCTGGCTTGCAGCCTGGTTATGTGCCCTGCCTGGGAATTGAACCAGCGACCTTTGGGTTCGCAGGCACCTCATCCATTGTGCTTCCTCCTACTTTCTTATTTATGTCAGTGTTACCATTCTTTGTCCAGTTGCCCAGATTTGAAAATGCTATCTACTGAATTCTTTCTATTTTCCACAGACATTCTTTAAAGTCTATAACATCTTTAAACATCCATTCCGCTGTCTGATCTTGTTGCCTCCAGCCAAGGTTAAACTCTGCCTGTCACTTTACAGTTTTCTAAATGCTTTCCCTACTGGTGGTATGTTCTATCACAAATCCATTCTTCACCACTGCCAGATTAATTTATTTTGCACCATACCTCTAAGTCCTCAAAACAAGAACTTTATCCTCTCTCAGATAAAGGATATACTTCCTCCTTGATAATTCAGTAAGGATTTTATTCAAGATCCTCTCCTGCTAGATTTTAAGATCTTCCACATCAACATCTGTGTCATTCATTTATTCATTTGTTCTTTGATGTAAGTTGAATGCCGTACACTATCCAAGTTGTCAGAGATGTAGTGATCTCTGCCTTGATGGATTTTACTGTCTATTTTCTCATCTTTGGGTTCTTTCTGCATAAAGCACAAATATTTATTGAATTAACATAAATACAGGAATATTTTTGAATTTATAATGTTTGCTTTTTATGAGGTAGGAGAAGTGTTATAGAATATCTGGTATATTCTGGAATTAAATCTCAAATCTCATCTAATCTGGGCATATTAACCAATATTTTCGGCCATCATCCATTTTCCAAATATAAGTGAAATTTCAATTTTAGGTGAATTATATTAGTTTTCAATTTTTTAAATGAGGTGGTCTGATTAAAGACTTAATTTGACAAATTTTTAAAAGTATTCTCAGATTACTAAACTTTAAAGGATTCTTCTAAATAGTGTATTGTTGCTCATTCTTGTTATAGCTGAGGGAAAACTTGAGGTGTGAAGTGCTACTGGGTTAGTACATTAAAATTAATTTTGATGTGTTTACGTAATACATATTATATATTTAAAAATATAGGAATAGATTCATTAAAATTGATTACTCATAAAATAAATACTGTTGTCTTTAAAACTCTATGCAAAGAGAGGTTTGTATAATAAACCATATAAACCAACTGAAATTTTAATTGTTGAGTGAAGCCACACTATTGAAATGAGCTCATCTGCATATGCCTTAATGATACTTCACTGTTGCTCTTTTAGTACTGATTAGTGTTTTACATCTACAGCTTTCATTGAATCTTAGAGATTTGTTATAATTTATAAACATTTAAAACATACACTGTTCCAAAGTAGAATCAGATAGAATCTGCCATTTCATTATGTAAACCTATAAACAATAAAGTGTTGGCTGCATGTGGAATAACTGGAATTCCCATATGCAGCTTGTGGAAGTATAAATGGGTAAGAGCAATCAAAGGTGAATATATATGTATATGTGTGTGTGTGTGTGTGTATGTATATATATATGAGAAAAGCAAAATGCAAATATATATGTATGTCTCTTTCATAAATAATAACACAACTCCTATATACGTGTATGTAAGTTTGTATATGATTTTATAAACATGAAGAAAGATGTGAATGGCTTTATTCCAACCTGTCAACATTGATTACCAGGGAGAATGAGTGGAAGAAGATTGACAAAATAAAGGTCTCAGTAAGAAAAGCAGGCAATAATACAAAAGTTTGGGGATATACAAGCCAATATACGTAGACAGCAGTGGTTAAATGCTGCAATTTGGCTTTTGTCAACCTGAGATTCTGGTTGAGATCCCTTTAAAATCAGGAAGCCTAGTCCCTTCCCCTTTTGACCAGTGGACATGGATAGCAGTGTGGGTGGGAGTTGACTGTGGGAGCAGGGGATGAGGGGGACTGGGTGGAGGAGGGCACAGGGGAAAATGGGGCAAGTGTAATAGGATAACAATAAAAATGATTTAACTAATGAAGTTTTATTTTAAACCAGGAAGCCTATTTCAAGGTTAATCTCCCACCTGCATCTCTAGACTGTTCAAAACAGCTACTGCATTAAAGAGGACTATGTCTGTGTTTAATGTATAGCTTAATATCTTGGTGTAGAGAATCTTTGGGCCCTCTTGAGAATGGCGACCTGGTTTAATATTTTAACATTCACAGCTCAAGTTTCTGGATTGTTTTTCTTTGTATTGAGAAATGTCATCTTAGTAGCCTTTTATATATATATATATATAATATATATATATATATATATATTATATATATATAATATTCATTATTTTCAGAGAGAAAGGCAGGAAGGGAGGAAGAAAGAGAGAGAAACATCAGTGTATGGTTGTCTTTCCACCTGCCTCCAGCTACAGACCTGGCTTAGCAACCTGGTTATGTGCCCTGGCTGGGGTATCAAACCAGCGACCTTTGGGTTCGCAGGCCAGAGCCTATTCACCGAGCCGCCAGCCAGGGTTGTCAGTAGCTTTTAATGAATTTCCACTCTTAATTTCAGGCTTCAACAGTATACCAAATAACACAATAATTAAAATTACTTCTAGCTATTGGAGCTAGCACATTGTGACTAGAATCTCTGATAAATGCTCTTGCATTGATAGATTGACTCCAATTGAAAATTACATACAGTTGTATTTATCAAAGTGCAGTCTTCATTTGTAGTTTTCATTTAATTATCCTTTCCTTTGCCAAAGTCTTAAGTTTAAAACCTCTTTTAAAAATTTTATTTGTTACTCAGTTTTCAATTTCTTGTGGAGCCCGTACATGTAAATGCTTGGTAAAGGCTCATTTGGATGAAGATAGTGATGAGATCATTATGAACCACTGCATTGGCAATTCTTCATTGTGTGGGCATATACCATTGCAAGATGTTTACCATCTCTGCCCCTGCCCATTCAATGCCTGTAACACTTTGGTCATTCCAACAAATACCACTCCACCCCAACTTCCAGCACACCCTTTGGGATGCTGCGGAGCGGGGTGTTGGTGCTGTCCTGTGAGAACCACAGGGTTAGAGTAATTGACGTCTTCCTAAGGGCGGTAGTACCTATGCTGTACCTTCAAGGATGAGTAGGGTTTTAAAACCACAAAAATTGGCGTACAAACAGCATATAAAAGACAGAGCAACATAGTGTAGACTTGTCTTGACAGGTAAAGCAGTGCCTGTGTTAGAAAATAAAGTTGGATAGGTGAAGTGAAGTTAGAAGGGTGTTAACAAGGAGTCTGACCACAAGGAGAGGAAAAGGCAGTGCCATTTCCCTCTCTCATGCACCTTGCATGCTAGTGCCGGGTGAATTCCCTAAAATGGCGCTCTGTTCAGTGGTCCACTTAGTATTGCCTGCTAGTCTTTACATCTTCGCTTTGTGCTCAAGGCGTTTTATCTCATCGCATCCATCCAGCTTTATCTCTTACTACTTCTTAAAATTAATCAGGCATGCCTGGCTGGCTGATTAAAATAGTATTTCCTTCTTTCATTGTCCATATGCACATCTCATACTTTTAAAACAAACGTCTTGCCTCCTGTATAAATTCTATCATAATTTTGCCTATTCAACTTCTTCCTACTCTTAGAAGCCTTCTCTGTAATGGAACTGGCCCGTATCATCCCACACTAATTATCACAGAAATTTGGATAGTGTACTAAATTTAGACCAATATTGGCTTCATGTTATTTAGTTGAAGAAGAATAAGTCCTGTCCTATTTTGATCCTTTGTAGTTTTTAAACTTCTTCATCTCCTCATTCTTTGCTCCAGTGACTTCTTACCCAGGATCTTACTATAATAATTAAATGCATTCCTTTCCTGAAGTGAGAAGATAGAGGTGGAAAGCAACAGACTGGAGCTTCACCTTTGTTCTCCTCCTCCCTCCTCATCCCCAACCCAAAGAGCACTGCTTGAAAAATCACTGTAACTCATCTGATTTTAAAAAAATGCTTATTTTAAAAAAAAACAACAGTTGTTTTTGTGGTGTCTCTTTTGAGAACTTAGTATAAAAATGGAAACACGTTAGTTTTACAGTGAATTTTAAGTACAAAGAGAAATGCTCTGAAACAAATGTTTTGTTTCAGCAATAAAAGAGTTAACACACTAAGCAGCAAAGACAGATACTGCAAGGGGCTAGAGCTCTGTGTCTCTGTCATTTGCGGTTTAAGGAAAGAGGGTAGTGTTCTGCATTTGAAAGGACTGTAATGAATGCTGTCTGTGTCTGTGAGAGCTAATGGTCAGTATGGGAAGGAGAGCAGGCAAAGTGGTCTAGCTGCTTCAGGATAGGTGGATGAGAGTTTGCGCTGATTGAACGGAATGTTCCACCACGTTTCATCGTTATTCATTATCCTTTGTTCTTTATAACCAGATATAGTAGTATAAAAGTGAATGCAGACATATATGCAAACGTGATTTATTTTCCTTTCAATCTGTCTATTGTGTACAGCAGAGCATATACGTGTCTTGGTTGGATGCACAAATCTGTGTGCAGTGTTTTTTGCCCGTTGCCTAGACGATCCCTTGGTTTCTCTGAGGATGTCTGGTTCTCGTAAAGAGTTTGATGTGAAGCAGATTTTGAAAATCAGATGGAGGTGGTTTGGCCATCAAGCATCATCTCCTAGTTCTGCAGTTGACAGCCAGCAGGGAGAATTTTGGAATCGAGGACAAACTGGAGCAAGCGGTGGGAGAAAGTTTTTAGATCCATGTAGCCTGCAATTGCCTTTGGCTTCAATTGGTTACGGAAGGTCCAGCCAACTGGATTTTCAGAGTTCACCTGCTTGGCCAATGGCATCCACCTCTGAAGTCCCTGCGTTTGAGTTCACAGCCGAAGATTGTGGCGGTGCACACTGGCTGGATAGACCAGAAGTGGATGATGGCACTAGTGAAGAAGAGAATGAATCTGATTCCAGTTCATGCAGGTTGATTATTTTCTTACTGTTAGAAATGGGGTGTGGGGATACATGATACAATGTTTTAAAATAAGTTAACGTTATTCTTTAAAATGTATGAATATATATGTGTATACCTCTACGTACATACATATGTGTGATCTTTTGGTAGGCATATGTGGCAGTTCAGGGGCTTAAAATGCTCTAATATTAATTTAATTCTGTAAAACTGTAAAGACAATAGATAGCATTCATTTTGAAATGTCTCGTGTTTCATATACAGATCTGGCTGTGCCTTGAAAGGAATATATAGTAGCGATTTTATGCATCATTGCCTTGCAGGTTGCTTCATTCTTTTACCTTCCTCAATCACAGCAAAACTATCAAAGATATTTCTATAGCAGAATTTTTATGGCCTTTTAGTTTGTAGCAGATTATAGAATCATTTAAAAATTTTAATGAAAATGAAAGGTTTCACAAGGAGATAACACTGTAGTTGTCAATATGTTTTTTTGCACCATGTGGTTGTCAATAGTATTTTTCATATAGTTATTTCTCTTTGTCTCCTCTCTGTTGCAGCTCTAGACTAATACGGAGAATACAGTAACATGTCTCTTTCTAAGATGACAGCTACTAATACCTGTTAGCTTCACTTCACGGAAAATTGTGCTATTTAGGGAGATGAGGGACATTCCTTCAGGAGAGTCTAAAGGAATGTGAAGGCTTAGATGTGGCCAGCTGGTGGAGAGGGGCAGGAAGAAGGGAAAATGAGTTTGAGGAAAGAAAATAAAATGTTGGAAATTTTATAATGATTTTATCGGTATTCATCCTTGGAACCTGGCTTTATCTTTGAAATGGATTTTCCTTTTAATAGCATACCACTGTGGCATATTATGTAACAAGTTAGAGCACGAAAGTCATGTTTCTGATTCATCAACACTCAAATATTTCAAAATGTTTAATTGTGCAAATAGCTTATCATTTGTGTAGTTTGATTATGGATTCTTTTTTTTAATATATGATACGGAGACAAAAGCAGTTTATATATTCAAATATCTCTTACTTGGAGATATTCACCACCTTTTCTTCTAACCTTCAGAACATGGAATTATGAACTGTGGTGTTGGAAGAATAATATAGACCAGTCATCTATAATAATTTGTGTAATGGAGGGAAGGGAATATTTTTACATAGGTAATTAGTGGATTTTATTTTACAATTTTAAATTAGTTCATGACTTGGTATCATCTTGGGAATAGGAGAAACTAACTTAATATGGAGATCAATTGAACTAATGTGCTTTCATTGTTTTGATTGTTTTCTTTCCTTTTTTTTTTTTTTTTTTGAGATTTCTTGTCATAGGAGAATAATTCATAGTAAAAGGTTCACAGTTTTATCATTCTTGTCGGAAACCAAAGAGTAATCATTCTTCCATTTAAAAATCAATACAGTGTATAAAGAATATTTTAACAAAATTAGACAAAACAAACCATTCATTTACCAGCATAAATTATAAAAATCCTAACATGTAGCTAGAACTTGGAGAGATTTTACATATGTGATTATAAAGTTTATACGTGTGAATAATCTTGGAAAGGTTATACACACATTGGTTACTGAAATTTACTTTCTTACAACAAAGGTAGTTTGCATACCTAATGTCACTGAAATTAAATTAATCTGTTCTTTAGTATCTATACTGAAATATCATCTTGTTGAAATATACATTATTAAAGAAAAAATTACCTTTTTTAAACTGAGATTGCTATGTGCATACTTCAAGAATATAAAATAGATATTTTTATTTATAGAAGATACAAATATAAGAAAATGATGTTTTAAAAATCTGAAATGTAATTTTAAAATTTTTGGTCAAGAAGATCGATAATGTAAATAATAAAATGGGAGTGAACAGTTTACATCTACAGTAACCAAACTATTTCTAAGGCATTATTTCAAAAATAGAATGTACACAAAATGTCTCTGATTTTTAAATCTGAGGGGAAATGTGTCAAAGCAATTTAATATTTCCAATACTTTAAAATTTCTATCTTAACGTCTTATTGCAAAAAACAAACATTCTAGATTTTGGAAATGTCATTTGTGTATATACTTTTACTTCTCCAATTTTTCTAGCTTTAATGTATCTAGTAATTCTAACATCTTCCTTTAGTCCTCTGCCTCTGAATCTTTGATATTTGTCATAAGGGTGGATACGTTTATTTGTCCACAGCTTTTTAAGTGTGCAGTATCTCTACGTAGTTGCCCTTCTACTAAAAATCAGAAACTATCACTGTTAATGTCAAAAGAAGCTACACAGATATTCATCAAATTTTTGTATATAACTTGGGAATGATTCTTTTTCTTATGTAATATTTGCAAATAATAATAAATATATAGTAAACATGAGTATACACTAGATTGATTGCTTAAAATGTTAAAGACAGTGGGGGAATACAAGGACAGAGAATTTCATATTTAGAGAGTAATAATATTTATTATTTAGACCTCAAAACTTAGAATGACATTTTCAGTTATTAGGAAAAAGTGAAGACCACTGAGACTGAAATTTTCAGTCATTATTGCTGGGTGGCTTTATCTACATAGAATAGTAACACCTACAGTGGGTCTGGACAGTTTAAAGCTGGACTTAGAAGGCATCCTAGTTTGTTGATATATTTGGTCAGTTGTGTGGTAGCTAGCAGAAATGTCTCTCTGATCCTTAGCCATCTGGTAGTTTCTGCTGCCACAGATCTAAGTCATTTTTTATGTGAACTCGAGGTTCCTAATACTTTAATTCATGATGAATTCCCAACAGGGTCAGCAAGACTTACACGTGGCCCACCATGTGACTGTGATATAAACACAGTTTATACTTCACTTGATTTGTCAGCTTTGAAATTATGTAACTTTTGACATTTTTATTTGGGATAAGTTCATTTCAAATTTTGTTTATAACGTTAGGCTTTAGTGCCAGACTATTTTTATTATTTATTTTTTATTTTTTAATCTTTTTAAAGATTTTATTCATTCTCCCTTCTCAGGGAGAAGGTCAGAGAGGAAGGAAGAAAGGGAAAGAAGCATCAATATATGGTTGCCTTTCACCTGCCTCCAGCTACGGACCTGGCTGGAGACCTGGCTTGCAACCTGGTTATGTGCCCTGGCTGGGAATGGAACCAGTGACCTGTGGGTTTGCAGGCCAGCACCAATCCACTGAGCCACCAGCCAGGGCACACAACGTAGGTACATGCCTGGATCAGGGATCAAACCCACAGTCTTTTGGTGTATAGGATGACACTTTAAGCAAATGAGCTCCCCAGCCAGGCCATAAATTTTATATTTTTAGGACTGTTTTAGATTTATAGGAAAATTGTAAAGATAGTATATGGTAAGTTCATATATATCCAACACCTAGTTTACCCTATTATTATCCTATGACGATGGTACATCTGTTACTATTAATGAATTAATATTTATACCTTATTGTTAACTAAAGTCCATACTTTATTCAGACTTTTAAAATTTCTACCTAATGTCCTCTTTTTGTTGCAGGATCCTATCCAGGGTACCATGTTACATTTAGTCTTCTTAGTCTCCTCTGGGCTATGACAGTTTCTCAGAATTTTCTTGTTTTTGATGACTTTGGCAGTTTTGGAAATACTCGTCAGATGTTTTGTGGAATGTCTTAGTTGGTTATTGTCTGATGTTTTTCTCATAATTAGACTGAGGTTGGGAGTTTTGGGGAGAAAGACCACAAAAGTAAAGTGCCATCCATTTTCATCCCATCACATCAAGGAAACAAATTACCAACCTGACCTACCACTGTTGGTATTTTAACCTTGATCACTTGGAAATAGCTGCATTTTGAACCCAAACAATTAATATGGAGATTCCATGCTTACATACCAGTAGTCAGTTCTCTGTGACTATTCATTTAATCACCTTGCTCAACTTGGATTAGCACAATAGTTAATGATTGATTCTAACCAGTGTCAGCTTCTCTCACTAGCTAATTTTCTTAGCCTGGTTTTTAAAAGTGGCAAGCCTGGCTGGCTTACAGGTATATTCTCATGACACAGCCTCAAATCTTTATCTACTGTCAGCAAACCAGGCTAATTGGTTGCTTGCTTCTCTGTGTTTCAGCTACAGGTATCCTTGAACTCTATTTCTTGATCAGATGATTTGCTATTTTTTGACTCAGCCTGAGGGCATTGAGGTCCTCCTCCTCTCTCTTCATACCAGCTTTTCTTCAGAGCTGTCTTCTTTTTCTGACCCTCTCTACATTGTCTTTATCTCCTTGTTTCACCCAATCAGTTAATTCTGATTTGGTTTGAAATTTAAATTTTCTACATTTCCACATGAAACAGTTTGTATCTGAAGCGGCAAAGATTGAACTATAATGTACTTGTGTTTGGGATGGGCGAATGACATTGTCTTTCCTCATAGATATATACCAAGTCATAGAATGGCTTCCTTGGACATCAGCTATGGAACCTCTCCCCAGAAAATGCTCCATGTGTGTGTACAGGTGCAAGCATGTATGTGTGCATGTGCGTGTTAAATATTTTGTATGCAGTTCAAGCAGTTCATGAACCCCTAGTACTATATCAGTCAGCATTCATAGTTTTAAACAACTGAAATTGACTGATTTAAACCATAAAAATTTATTATTTTAACAGAATAAGAATATATTATCTCTGCTTCACAAGTTCTCTTGAAGCTCAGCATTTCTTCCATATTGTTTCTCCACTCTGTAAGGTGTTTTCCCTTCTTTATGCCCAAAGCTTCCTCAGCTCCCTGCTGTGCATTCCAGCTTATGGAAAAGACCGAAAATAGAAAAGAGGAAAGGGGAGGATGTTAAGCAAGTAGCGCAAGTTGGATATATCAGCTCTGCTCACATTTCCTTGTTGAAAGCCTAGTCACATGGCCACAGCTGATCATAAGAGAAGTTTAGAAATCTGATTTCCACCTGGGTCAGTAGGTGTGTCCAGCTAAATGTGTCCAGCTAAATGTGTCCATCTAAAGCTCATTACTGTGGAACAAGTGAAGAATGCTTAGGGTTCAAATCAGAGTGCAAGAGGCGAAGACAGCTGAGTAGAACTCTTGAGAAGTCTTCGCATCTAATTTTTCAATTAGATCTTTTCCCCCCTATTCTTGTGAACAACATTTCATTCTCTTCTGGCCACAGAACCAGGGGGAAAAAGAGCCTACTAAATTCCAAAACCAGAAAATATTTCTCTTGAGAAAAGGTGATGGAATTATGTTTCCTTGCCTCTTATTCCTCTTTACACAGCTGCCTTGTCCTCTACTTAAAGGGACAGTTCCAACTCCTCTTCTCCTCACTCATCTAACTCTAAGACATATTTCAGATTTCATCTGCTATTTGTAGAAATCACAGAGAAATATATTTTATATGCTCCTTAAATGGCCTATCCCTAGATGTTTGTATTGTGTGTTAGGATATCTGCTGGGTTTACTAAGGCATTTTAATTAGGAAGTGTGAAATTGAATTATAAAAAATGATAATGCTGGGATCATTTTTAAACAGAGAACCAAGCAGCCCTGGCCAGGTGTCTCGGTTGAAGTGCCATCCTGATTCTCCAAGGTTGCGGGTTTGATCCCCAGTCAGGGAACATGTAAGAATTAACCAAGACTGCTGGGCAAGATGGAGGCATTGATAGACACAGTTAGCCTCCTTGCACAACCATAGAAAGGATTACAACTAAATCTTGGAAACATATAACCAGAACCGTCAGGAAATCAAGCTATATGGAAGTCCCACAAACAAAGATTTAAAGAAGCCACATTCAACCAGATAGGTAGGAGGGGCAGAGAGGCAGTATGGCTTAGACAAGTGGTGGTGTAACGGATGGTCCCACATTCACGTGTGGTGGATAAAAATCAGGAGGGAGACACTGGGAGCAAGTGATCCCAGCCCCAGGCCAGACCTCACAGCCAACGGTTCCAGCACCAGGAAGATAAACCCCATTACCTCTGGCTGTAAGAACCAGTGGGGATTGGGGCAGTGGAAAAACTGCCAGATTTTCACCAGTTAAAGGGCCCGCGTGGTCTTAGAACATATGCAAACCCCAAGGCAGCAACTGGAAGAGCACCAATCACATACGGGAAGTGGCTGAAGTGACCGGAAACAGGGCAAGTGCCAGGTAAATGGCCAGAGCCAGGCAGCGACATCGTCCACTCTCCAAGCCCCACCCCCACCCCACAAGCAGAGCCACAAAGTGGTAAAGCAGATGGCCCCACCTTGGCAATTCACTCAGACTCCACTGCACAAAATTTTCAGGTGCCTTTGGTACGTAGGCCATGCTACTAGACAAGAGAGTCAAAGCAGCTCTGCCTAACACACAGAAACAAACACAGGAAGGCTGCCAAATTTAGAAGGCAAAGAAATATGGCCCTAGTGAAAGAACAGAACAAAACCCCAGGAAAAGAACTAAACAAAGATAGCCAACGTTTCTTACACATAGTTCTAAACACTGGTAATAAGGATCAGAGAACTTATATAATATGGAAAAAGTAAAGGAATAAATGTAGGTTACACAACATGAAAGAAATCTATGGGGAACCAGCAATGAAGTGAAAGAAGCCAGGATTCAAATCAATAATTTAGAACAAAAACAAGAAATAAACATTTAGAAAGAAGAAACAAGAATGCAAAAAAATAAAAAATAAGAGAGACTTAGGAACCTTTGGGACAACTTTAAAATTACCAACATCCAAATTATACAGATGCTAGAAAGAGAAGAGGAAGAACAAGAAATTGAACACTTACTCAAAAAAAATAATGAAAGAAAACTTCCCTAATTTAGTGAAGTAAATAGACACACAAGGCCAGAAAGCACAGAGTCCCAAACAAGTTGGACCCAAAGAGGACCACATCAAGGCAAATCATAATTAAAATGCCAATGGCTAAAGAAAAAGGAGCTCCCATAAGACTATCAGCTGATTTCTCAAAGAAACTCTGCAGGCAAGAAGGGTTTGGCAAGAAGTATTCAAAGTGATGAAAAACAAGGACCTACAACCAAGATTAGTCTATCCAACAAAGCTCTCATTTAGAATGGAAGGGCAAATAAAATACTTCCCAGACAAGGTGAAGCTAAAGGAGTTCATCATTATTACATGAAATATTAAAGGGACTTATTTAAGAAAAAGAAGATCAAAACTATAAACATTAAAATTACAACAAACTCACAGCTATCAACAACTAATTCTAAAAAACAAACCCTAAAAACTACGCAAACAGCTAGACTAGGAACAGAGTCATAGGTATGGAGATCATTTGGAGGGTTATGACCCGGGAGTGGGAAGGGGGAGAATGGGGAAAAGGGTGCAGGGATGAAGAAGCATAGTTGATAGGTACAAAATAGGGGATGTTAAGAATAGTATAGAGAAGGGAGAAGCCAAAGAGCTTATATGACCCATGGACATGAACTAATGGGGTGATTGCTGGAAGGGAGCAGGGTACTGGGCAGAGTGGGGCAAAGGAGGAAAAACTGGGACAACTATAACAGCATTATTAATAAAATAGACTAAAAAGAATCAACCAATGAATGCGTAAATAGGTGGAGCAACAAGTCTGTTTCTTTCCATTCTTCTCTCTAAGATCAATAAATACAAATTAAAAATAAAAAGATAACCAACCAATCAACATTATGTAAAGACAAAAGCCTGAGATTACAGGGCTTCTTCTCATTGGCCATAAGAAGTACAATTCTACTAACAGTTAGACAGTGTTTACTTATTTTGTGCTAGGGCTATGCATGTGTTAGTTCATTTAATAATCCTCTAATTTGGTATTCTTTGAAAGAAAGTACTATGTATTAATTCTGCCTGTTCTGCTATTGAAAAAGGTAAGACTTAAAGGAATTCAATAACTTGCACAGAGTGATACCCAGTGACGGAATTTGTATCAACACTACACATTAGAACTTTTTGCATTGATAGAAATGTTCCATATCTGCACCATCCAGTTTGGCAGCCACTAGCCCCATGGGACTAGTGAGCATATGAAATATGACTAGTCCAACTAAAGAACTGAATTTTTAATTTCAGTTAATTTTAGTTACAATATCCCCAGGGGGCTAGTGGCTACTGTATTAACAGTTCTTGAACCTCCCTAAAATGTTCTTAATTCCTAATCATAGCTGTCCAATTCAACTCTCCAGAAAAGAAATGGGAAGTATTACCATTGTAAATTACACAGAGCTAGAGTATTAAAAGCAGTTTGACCTCCGTCCCTTGGAAACCTAAACAACTCTTGCTCTCATAACTAGTTAAGGAGCAGTCATATTAGCAGTAGATTTTTGTCTAAGGTCCTTAATTCTGCTGTCTTTTTTTTTTTTTTTTTTTTCTGTTCAATTATCCTCATTCGTAGTGTATCATTTTTCCCCCTTTCATACCCTTTTGCTCACTGATGCCTGTGAGTCAAGTTAAGCAAGAATTTCCATTCCTGCTTAATTCCGAATGCCTCCTGATTCTGGCTATGTAACCAGCTGCCTATGTGTCCTTGATCATTTTAGCTACTTGGGACCCCCAGTTTTCTCATCTGCCAAATAAGGGAGTTGAATGAATGATTGCATAGGTTCCTTCTAGATATGAAGATCTGTATGTGCAAATGCCTAAGGTCCTGTAGTTGTATGAATATGCAGTAAATTATTTTTAGTAAATTTTAAATTGTTAAAATATATATGCAAAGTAACAAATTTTTAAAGAACAGAGCAAGAAATGCTAGAAAGCTGGGCAGCTCTTAAATGTATTAGGTAGCTCTGTTTCTTCCTCTTTCATACTTCTTTTGGGAATAAATGGCTTCATTTTTCCAGAAACCTGCACTTCTTTGGTCCTTCATTTGGAGCAGTGAAAGTGATTTCTGTACTAAGAAACTTCATTGAAGAACTTGTCTCATTGAAATAATGTTTCTTTACCATGTGAAGGCAGTTGAAACCTTTAAAGCAAATAACAGAGTTTGAAACATTATTTTAGACAAGTACATTGTCGTTTTGTAGATGCATTATATATGTATAAATGATTTGCTGTTTTATCTTTCTGTTCATTTTGAAAATAACAAATATTCCATTAAGTTCTAGTTTATTTAAATATTTAAAACTCACTTTCCACATGTTTGAAGTAATGTATCTGTTGTGTAAATCAGGGTTTTGAACATGTAAGTTCACCACATGCTGGTTTGTGAGATGTATCTGCCTCTTACCTGAAGTGGGCATCAGTGGTCTTTAACCTGTGATGTTAGGATCACATACAGGGCTTTTTAAAAACATGCTGTTCAGGTCTCACCTCAGACTTGGGAAATCAGTTTTCAGGAATGAGGCTCTGAACACATGAGCTGAACTGCTCCCCTAGGTACCCTGATTCATGCCAGAGGTTGAAAAACCAACACCCTAATTATTCTTGACAAGAAAAGAAATGGTCTATTTATTAATTGGGCTTGTACTAACATCAAAGGTGGTCTGTAAAAACTTAGTGATGATAGTATTATAAAAATTCTGTTGCTCTTTTAAAACTTAACATTGATTAGCATTTGTGTTTGATGATGGCACTTCACTCAGAAAATATTCAACTAATTCATTTTCTAGGTAATTACTGGGAATTTAATATTAAGTATAAGAAATGTGATACAAAATATAGAAACCCTAGGAAAGGATAACTTGACTTATTTACTTCACTTTATCTTATCCTTGAAAAAAATATATATTTATGAATACTGGATGTTCTAATTTTCTCTAATCCTTAGATTAATACTCATAATCATTTGTCAGTATTTTGACAGTATAAAACTTTGTATTATTGGAAAAATATTTTAAATCTTGAAATTGTTATTCATCAAAACCACTATTATTTTTATTTTTCTTATTTTTCTGCTAGATTTTAAAGTGATTTCTAATTCTCATTTATATATATATATATTTATATATATATGTATATTTATATACATATATATATATAAGCAACATACAGTTATACATTATTCAATACATTTTTATGTTTATGATCTTAAATGTAAAGTTGAGTATATTGTACTGGACTTTCCAAGCCATTACACTAACAATACTGATAGTATACAATACACCCCTTTTAGATAACATATAGTTTGCTTCTATTATCATTATTGACAGTTATCCTCCAAGGATATTTTTTAAGCCTGTTTTGGTTTGGCACTGAAAATGCACTGAGCTGTGAGGACTTAGGTAGAGACACGTATTAGTCAAAGCATCACTTACTTCCAAACCAATCACTCTCAGTATGATGTGAGAGTTCTTATGAGCACTACCATCTGTGTGAGTCCTCTTCCTTAGTGACCTTCCATGTGTGTATTTTACCTCTTCCTTCACCTGAGTCCCCAGTCCTCTCCATTCAACTCAGGGATAGAGAAATATTGGGAGAGGCATACCTGCTCTTAGCCACCTTAGCCTTGTGGCGATACAGTTCATTCCAGCATAAGACATACCTTTCTGCGAGAAACATGGGGAAGTAGTCTAGCTATATTCGCAGGAGGAGAAAGCTGTTCTGGCGAACACAGGGCAGCCTCTGTGACAGCCCTGTTTCTGCTCAGACTCCTGGCAAAGCCCTTGATCTCCTTGGCTCCAGGTTGCTTTACTTTTAAAGTAAAAGATCCAATGACTTCTTTTTATAAGGTTACTACATGTTTACATTAAGAAAATTCTCAAGATATAGTGAGACTTGACTGAACAAAGCATTTGTCAGAATCATAATATCTTTAAAAGTGAATCTGATAGGAAATGAGAACTAAGTTAGGGTGCAGTTGATTGTTTTATAGTTAATTGCATTGCCAACAGATGTTGATTTCTTAATTCATGTGATCTTGGAGAAGCGATCTTGGAGGGCAGGGGAAGGGTAATTTATTATTTCATTCTTAATCCTAATCTTTTAAATTTTTTACTATCAGTCAATCATATAAAGACAAAACTCATACTCTTCACATTATAATTTGTAAATTTAAAATAATTTTTAGATTAGGCCATCAAAGTCCTTTAACCTAGATAGTTTATCTGGGCTTTTGAAGACAGACCAGGGAATGAAATGAATTACTTACAATACAGTTTTTTAATGACAATAGATTTTATATTTTAAATATCTTATAAATGAGCTGTAGAACATAACCCATTTTTAAGTAAAGGATGACCTGGATTTCTACCTTTCTGCCTTACATAAGTATAATGTTAGGAGGTATGGTTATTAATATGAATATAACCTCGCTCTTTTTCAGCAAAGATATTGTGTTGAACAAAGAGACCTCAAAAGCAGGCACTATAAAGAATATGTGTAGCTATTGACTGACAGATGTCACATTCATTCACAGTGTTTGCAACACACACATGTGATTTGAGCCATCGTTGATTTAAAAGACAAAAATGATAAATGATTATATATTAATATTGGCTGGTAGCATTGATTACTTCTGTTACATTTGAAGGCTTGAAAGGGACTTAATAGATCTTTTTAATGGAATAGTAATATTTCAAAATGTGCATCCTCTTTTCTTTCAGGACTTCCAATAGCAGTCAGACATTATCGTCCTGCCATACTACTATGGAGCCATGTTCATCAGATGAATTTTTCCAAGCCCTTAATCATGCTGAGCAAACATTTAAAAAGATGGAAAACTATTTGAGACATAAACAGCTGTGTGATGTCATCCTAGTTGCTGGTGATCGCAGAATTCCAGCTCATAGGTAATTGTTTTCAAATTTCCATATGTATGAAATACTTCCTTGATAATTTAGTTATGTATACTGGGGTAGCTTATTCCAATTGATTATGAGGACAGAATGTTTTGAGGAAGGGGTATATTTCATGGAATTTCTGCAAAGACAACAGTACATACAAAATTATTACACAGTGTCCCCAAAAGGGTCACTTTCCCTCTGTAGAACCACAGAAACGTAACACCCTGAAGCTCAGGTCAGTCAGTATTACGTTAATATATAACACACTAGATCAGATCAGTCATAGATTTCAGTTACTATATGCAGCTTTCATCCCATACTAAATCATTTAAACTCAATGGAAATTTGAAGCAAAAAAGATGGTGGAATGGAGTGGCAAAAACTGTTAAGGATTTTTAAATAACCACAGATTTCTCAACTTCTGTTTGCTGACCTCCAAGAAATAAGAAAAGCAGTGGTGCTAGGAAACAAAAGCCTTTAACACAAATGAAGCATTATTTTTTGTCACAAGAAGGAAAAAGGAGATATTGAATAAAAAAAAAAGACATTATTTTTCCTCTGATAATTCCATATTCAGTTGTTCAGCGTTAATCACCATTATGATCCCAAAGGTTTTGCTATGCCTTTCAAAATTAATTAACACTTGGTCCCAAAGGTTGTGTTAAACCCGCCAAAGTGAAAGTAAAATCAGGAAGAATGGTCTTGGTCTTACAGTTTTCAGTAACTGATTAGCATCAGATGCTACTTACATATTGTGACAGAAAGTCCATGTTACGAGCATCAGTTTATTAGAAAAGATATTTCGACCTGAATTTCATTGAGGCATCTCAAATTCTGTATTTCCAAAACAGACCTGATTACCTTACCTGTCACACTTACACAAGCCATCCCCATGTCACTTAGGTTACCAAGGCAAGCAACTGCTATCCAGTGTCCTTCCTGTGATTCCTTTCCCTACATGCTGTTTTCTACATAGCGCCCTAGTGATCCTTGAAAATAGAACTCGGATTTGGTTGCTCCTCTGATCAGACTTGCAGTGACTCCTCATGTCACTGAGTGTGAAAGCCCAAGTCCTCACAGTGGCTGTGTGACCCAGCCTGTCATTCCTTTTTCCATGTTCTGTCCTATGCTATCCTTGCTCACTCTGAGGCACACAGACCCCTTATTGTTCCCTGCCAGTGCCATGCATGGGCTGCTCTTCTGCCCGAATGCTATCCCAGGTCCCTGTGTGACTAATCCCGGCACTTCCTTCTATTCTTTGCTCAATTACCACCTTCCAGTGAAGCCATCTATTTAAACCCGCCTCCCACTCCCCGTTTGCCTTTACCGGACATCCCCCCACCTCAGGGGATTTATCACTTTGGAATGTACCACAGAGGTTTTTTTCTGCCGGGTATTGTTTGCCTCCCTCCTCTCCAGAATGTGCAGCTCAGCGGGAGAATGGATCTTTTGTCTATTTTATTGTACTGATAATATCTCAAGTATCTAGAACAGGGCCCATTACTTACTAGACATGCATTAGCATTTGATCAGTGAGTAAATGAATAGGCAATTCTCAGAAGGAAAAATCTGAATGGCCAACAAACATTTGAAAAGATTGTCAACCTCAATAGCAATCAGGTGAATCAAACAATGAGATACCATTTAATACCCTGCATATGGCCAGAAATGATAGCATCTGACAATATTTTGGGGAAATATTAATTTAACTCTTACACAGTTCTAGTAGGGGTCTAAATAGGCACAGCAGTTTGGAGAGCAATTTGGCAAAGCTTAAGACTCAGCGGCCTACTCTTGGAAGAATGGAATTAGAGAGGAACACAAAGAATTATAACTATCATTTGTATCATAATCTAGTTCTTTAAAAAAATGAATAGTCAACCGGTATAAATGTGCTGACATGGGAGTATCTTCAAAACATTAATGAAATGAAAAATGCAGGTTTTAAAACTGTATATTTATCATCTATTTTGCTTATATGTAACTACCAAAAATCTGGGCAGAAACATAGCTAATATAGAGTATTATAACAAAATATAGTTTTGTGTTATAACAAAAATATCTTTAATATACTATAATATAATAATAAATATCATAGAAGTTAAAAATAACTTGCTAAAACCATTTTTAAGTGTCTCGCATGAGTAAATTAAAAACCGGTTATTTTCAAAATGATAAGCAGAAAACAACCTTTATATTTTTCATATATATATATATATATATATATATATATATAGTCAGTTTAATGCTGTGGGATTATAGCTTTTTTTCCCTAGATATTAGAAATTGATATTTGAGTAATGAAAGAATAAATCATTTATCTCAGCAGAAAATTTTCAGTAATGATAATTTATTATTCAAAGAAAGGAACTAGAGCATAAAGTAATTTGTCAAACTTAAAATGCCTTTTCCAGCACCATGCACTTTTTATGGGTAACAAAGTTGGAGAGAAGAAAAAGTAGGATTTTTTTTTTTTTTCATCCCACTTAGAGTTTATTTCATGCAATTCATAGCACTCTTCTTTCTTGGAGCAACATTTTTTGTTCATATTATAAATGATTTTACAAATATAGAACTGTATAAAAGTAACATTTATCAATGAACATCAACTTTAATGTGGTCATTGATTTTTCTTTTCTTCTAATATGTTTTCAGATTGGTGCTGTCCTCTGTCTCAGATTATTTTGCTGCCATGTTTACTAATGATGTTAGGGAAGCAAGACAGGAAGAAATAAAAATGGAAGGTGTAGAACCAAACTCACTGTGGTCCCTGATTCAGTATGCATATACAGGTAATAGAAATTTAAAACCACTCCGATTTATTTGTATTATTAGAGTTCAGACTTCTGCTTTTAATAAAACCTGCAATAGCTGAATTAGTTCTGTTGTTATAACCACCACTCTTGGTGATATCTGTGTATTAGAACTTTTTAAAAAGCTATCATAATTAAGCTTTTGAATGGCATTTTAAAATGTTAATATAATAATCAAATCAATTCTATGTGTTTAAATTGTTGCATTTAAATTTTGATTTATATTTAACATTTTACTAACTAAATCATCCTTTAAAATCCTGAAAATGAGCTATTCATTTGTATTTGTTATTTATTTTAAAATATTTATTTCCAGAGAGAGGGGAAGGGAGAGAGACAGAGAGGGAGAGGAACATCAATGTATGGTTGCCTTTCACCTGCCCCCAGCTACGGACCCAGCTGGAGACCTGGCTTACAACCTGGTGATGTGCTGGGGACATACGCTGGTGTGACCTTTGGGTTCACAGGCTGGCACCTTATCCACTGAGCCACCACCAGCCAGGGCAATTTCTTATTTTGACAGGAGTAACACAGAATGAATTTTTTAATAGTGCTTTTTTTTTTTCTTTTATTAAATCACGTCGGTCTGAAATGCATTTAATGAATTATTTAGAATTATTACTATAAACACTGATTAGTTTATAAACTGAGGTTGCTATAATTCCATAGTTAATGGCATTTCTTTTTATCCTTAAGGCCGCCTTGAATTAAAAGAAGACAATATTGAGTGCCTGTTGTCTACAGCTTGCCTTCTTCAGCTTTCACAGGTGGTGGAAGCGTGCTGTAAGTTTTTAATGAAACAGCTTCACCCATCCAACTGTCTTGGAATCCGTTCCTTTGCTGATGCCCAAGGTTGTACAGATTTGCATAAAGTGGCTCACAATTATACTATGGTATGTATTTCTTGAAAAGCAGGAAAGGCTGTGTTCTTTGCATTATTCTTCATTGTTGCAGGCTGATGTCCATGTTGCTGTTTTCCCACGACTATGCCGCGCCTTGAGGCTCAGCTTCACTGTCTGATGTGTTGTGTGGTGTTGAGCTATGAAGGAAAGACACCAAGTAATGTATCTCCTGGATACATGAGTCAAGCCTTACATTTTCACAGTCGCTGAGAAACAGAACAGTGGCCCAGGACCATTCCCTTTAAGATTTTCAAATGTGGTGTTTTTTTAAAGCAGAATTTCCAGCAAACATTTCACTTTGTAACACATAGATGAATTTCAGAATTGTCCCCGTATTCACTGTGGAAGTTGTTGATTGTGATTGTTTTAATGCAGTACAGTACAAAACAGGAGGCTGAAGGCGGGTATCACAGACAAACCTTTTATGTAAGAAGTGTTTTTAGCATATAGGAAGATATTACTAATTGTAGCAAATTAAATGTTCAAAATAAATCACAGAGGGTGCATTGATTCAGAAGCCTGGAGGATAATGGGTACTGATTGACTTTGGACAGCAAGAAAATAAGGGTTTGTTGAGGACCTATGGTTAGGACCAAGCTCCATGGTCTTAATAAAAATAGAGGAATCTGGGGAAAGGGAAGATGTGTGCATTTTTAAGGAATCATCTTTCCACATGTGGGTGTTGACTTCTGGGCAATGATTTGAAGACTCTTGGTTTAAATACTCCATTCAAGGCAATGAAGTGCCTAAGGGAAGAAAGAGTGGGAACATTCCCATGCACATTCACAGTTACCCATTTTACCAATTTTATCAACCATTAAGAGATGTATTTGTCTACCCTGTCCTCCCACCCCCGTCCTTCTGTTGAGTTACTTTCTCTTCAAGGAATTGACAAGTACTTTAGGATTCTTTCACTGGAGAAATAGAGGCCTGGAAAAATTGTAAGAATAGCTATTTACAGCTATTGGGAAGATTAATTCTGCCTACTTCATAATTTTAATGTGAGGATTCAATGAGTGAAATTTAGCACTTGAAACAGTGATTGACACATTGTATACCCAGTGAATAAATGACATCATCATTGTCACCATCATTATGTAGATTTACTCTTCTTAACACGTTAAGAGATTTATGCAAATGAACAAAAGCACTCACCACAAGATAACCTTTATGATTCGTTTTGCTCCCTATGGTGTAACTATTTTTCAGAAATGTTCTTGTTTGTGATGGTCACAGTGCTGCAAGTGAAAAAATAAGAAAGCATGTCCAACAGGGCAAAACTGTACAGACCTGGCATGGTAGTAGGTTAATACGCTTTACATTAAGTTCTTTAAAGACTCTCCCTACTCATCTCCTTATTCTTCCTTGTAGAGTTCTTATTTTAACTTTGCAGAGTTCTCATTTCAAGGTCAACTACTTTTCAGAGTAATATGAGTAAAATAAAGCTGGACATTTTTTACCTTTATAATCAGTTCATAAATTAAGTAATATCTCTTAGGAAGGAATTTGTTCACATGGAAACATTTGTATGCATTTAGGTCATTCCTGTTGTTTATAGTAGAGGCACTGCATTTTTTAAAGACTTAGATATAAATTAAATTTAAATTAGCTTGATGTTTTTAAAGCTCTTTTTTGTAGCCAGTTGGTTGTGGTAGTGCTTTTTTCCCCCCTCAAGCCATTATTTGAGATTATTCAGTTGCAACAGAGACATAAAATTGAATTCTAATAACAATCAGTAATTTAGAGATAGATTATGTGATTTGAATTGTTGCTCTGGGAACTGAATGAAAATGTATAACAGAATTCAATCTTCAATTTAAATAAATCCCTCAGTAATCATATTTGCTTAAAAACTGTTCCAAAGAGGAAAGGGGTATAATGCTAGCAAGTGTTTGGTAGCATGATAGCTGTTTGTATCATAAAGTGGATTCAAAATATGAAATAAGCATAATTCCACACAGTGAATTCAATTGTCACAGTCAGTAAATGGTGCATGTATTTGGGGTGTTTGCTGATCCAAAATGAAGACAAGTAGGAAAGAATGAGGAGTTCCCTCCTGTAATCCTAAAATCTGGGAACTTCTGTTGTTCTGACTGCCACTGAGGTTGACCTGGAGCAAGTCATAATTAAAACAGTTTGCACGGCTGATAGTTTGGGGACAGACCTTGTGTATTCCATTTCTTCAGACTCTCATCACATTTTAGAATAAGCATTTCCCATATATCTATATGATCTTTGTTCCTGAAATGTTAATGACTACTTAATAGTCCATTGAGTTACAACCGCTTTTAGCTGGACATTTGGGCTATTTCTCATTTTTTAGTGTTATAAATAATAATACAGATAAGCATCATTAAGAAAAGCATCAGGTTTTTCTTTTCTCTTGTGAATTACTTATTAAGCATTAAACTACTTATGGGACAACTGGGTTGAGAGCTTCAGCATTTTTATAGCTCTTGCTATGTATTACCAAATCGTTTTATAGTGCCCGTATTCAATGGCATAAAACAGTTTGCTTGAAGCCATTCCAGCATTGAGGTTTTATTAAAATACAGCTCTGAAAAGGATAATCAGTCATTTAAAACGATTCATTTTGCATCTTTAACAAATCATGATGAGTTGAAGCAATTGGATTTAGTTAATTATTCATGTATGGTTTTCCTCTTAAGAATTTCTACAGAAAAGAATGTCAAACCAAGATATATTTTAGATTAGTACCTAACTAGGGTTACTTCAGGCTTATATGGAAAATATAATTCTCATTTTTATGTGGAAGGTAGTTATTGATAGTCCTTATCTGTAGCTCTAACTTAAACAGCCTTAGCTGTTTTACTAGAGCTCTGTATGCTGAGACAGTCTTAGCACAGTCAGAAGCATAAGAATAACATTAAGGGACAATATATCTAGCATTGTATTTATAACTATGTAATCAACCCATGCATCAAAACTTGTAATCTTGCATTGCAGAGAGTAAGTTTCCCTTCTCTTTAGATTGCTTTGCATAATAGCCTAGTAAAAGTCACTGTCTCGCATCTAGGGGCATTTCTATCTCCCATTTCAAATTAAAAGTCACATGATTCTAGCAAGTGGCCAGAACTGAATCATCCTCAGTAAAAGGTCCTGGAGTACCAGTGCAGTCTAAGTCAACACTTTTACTTGGGCTCTTTTCCCTGTGAGATTAATGGAACTTTATACCTAAATCAGAGGAATTTAACATTTCCAAAAACAGACCTAAAATCCTGTCTGATCTGATAAATAACTTGAAAACCCTCTTAAAAGCCAGTTTGGTTTTAGTACAGTCCTAAGGACACACCTTTTTCCCCCCGGCCACAGGGTCTTAGGAAATCCAGCCTGGAGGCCACTATGGGCAAGAGAAATAACCATCACAGCTCAAGCAGGCATTTGGCTCCACAGTTTGCCATATTCTACAGCCACCACAAACCTAAACTAGCTTTTAACATTACAGCATCATACATCTCAGTGTCTAGTTTTTTATCTTCCTTTGAATGACATACGGAAATTAGTATCTAACTTGAACATCTAATTCTACTTGAAATAGAAATAAAAAGTTCAATAACATAGTTGTAGTTTAAAATTTTTTCTTTTCTACCGTGTTTCTTTCCTAGCAAGCAGTAATAAATTGTAAGGAAGTCGAAGGTATAAACGTGGCATCTAATTCAGAACTGTTTATTTTCTTTTAAATAAACTTGATGGACAGAAAAACAGTATTGTTTATATATTTATTTTCTCTCTAGGAACATTTCATGGAAGTAATTCGAAACCAGGAATTTGTATTATTACCAGCCAGTGAAATTGCAAAGCTCTTGGCCAGTGATGACATGAACATTCCTAATGAGGAGACAATATTGAATGCACTTCTTACCTGGGTCCGTCATGATTTGGAACAGAGACGAAAAGACCTCAGTAAACTTTTGGCTTATATTAGGCTACCTCTACTTGCACCACAGGTAAGCAATTTTTGATTGTTTAAAGACAAAGTCGTAATTTCAACAAAATTTGAGTACTTAATGCTAATTACATTAATATATACTTGTCTATAGGTTTTTTCCTTATTATTCTATCCCATAGGGTTTTTTAAACATTTATATTCATATGCATTTAAGTAAAAAGATAGCTAATGTTTATGTTTTCAACCCAACAGGTCTGACTGCAGCAATGAAGTCACCTAATGTGCATCAATTAAGTAGCATAATGTTGCTTTGGGATTAGTAATTTTATTTGACTCAGCTACAAACCTATCCTAGCAATGGCAGAATTAGTAAAGCTGCTAATAAAAGGAACTCTAGATGCTAGGAACCAGAAAATTTCGATTACTTTATTTGCTACACATTTATTAAGTATTCACTAAATGCTGAATTCTGGTGATCCATAAATTAATGAGACATGATAATAATTGCAGCTCTGAGATTTTAAAACTCTGTGACCTAGCATATTCACCCACCTCAGTTTCTTTATCTGTCCAGTGGAGATAACATCCTCTCTGATCATATCACAGGATTATTATGAGGATCAGAAAAGTGCTCTGGGTGATACAAATAATAAGTGGTATGGAGAGATCCAAAACAGTAGCAGACTAGGTGGGTGTTACACTCACTCTTCCTAGGACCAAAATGGAATTATAACTAAAATGTAGAAGAATCAACCTGAATTATCAACTGAAGACTAGCTGACTAGAAGTTTTATAACCAAGGATTTGCAGAAAAAGACACATTGAGATGTTAATGGTGAATTGTACCAGATACTGTAATTCAGTCCTTGAGTCTTGGCTAAGAAAGAATTCAGAGCCAAGACTCAAATACAAGCAGAAGTGTATTTAGAAAGCCACAGAGGTAGAAGTAAGCCAGCTGGGCTATGTGGGTGGGCTCAAGAAACAAGTTATGGAGGCAAAAGAAGGGCTCCTGGAGCTTAGGAAAAAGGCCAAGAAAACATACCTGGAGAAAGAATAGGTAAAAAGGCACAAATGTGCTCCAGAGAGAACATGCCTGAGGAGAGAACTGG